>MBAC02008974.1:0-74491 GCA_001712635.2 Nothophytophthora sp. Chile5
GGAAGGAAGGAAGGAAGGAAGGAAGGAAGGCAAGCTAAGCTACACACTGCTGTATCCATCCACTCACGCCCACGACCGGGACCATAGCGAGCCACACACCAGCGGTTTCTTTCTCTCTCTCCCCCTCCCTTTCTGTTGGTACCGGGCGGCGAACGCGGGGACCGTCTGACTGCTCTTCAATACGTGCGATCGCCAAGGCTGGCGCAAGATTTCTTCTCTCGGTTTTGGCTCGCTTTTGAGTTAGCTGATCGAAGCTTGCGAGCATCATGGCGGGGCGGGCGTCGAGGCGCTTTGTGGATAGGGAGGAGACCTTCCACTTCTTCAACGACGCGGTGGTGCTGGGTACAAACGAAGTGCGCAACGGCGAAGATGACGGCGCGTTAAGTAGCAGCAGCAGCAGCGACTCCAGCGAGAGGAATCGCCGGAAGCGCGCGAAGCGAAGACGGCGTGCTAGAAGCACCAGCAGCGCGCTGTCGGTGAGCGCGGCGCGGCGTCGTAGTCGACTCCGTAGTGGCAGCGGGAGGGGCGACGTGGAGATGGAGGACGAGGACGAGGACGAGTTCAGCGATGACGACGAGGAAGACGATTATGAAATCATGGACGGCTTCGAGCTGGAAGAAGAGGAAGAGGACAACAAGGCCAGTCAACGTAGTGCTCGCGACGACCGTGGGAAAGGAGAAGGGCAAGCAGCCGCCACGGCCGCGAAGCTCTCTGGCGTCGGCACCGCTCGTTTTGAGCAGATCTTCGAGCCATTCCGCGATTTGTACACCCCTTCGCCGTCGTTGGAGCCTGAAGACTCAAGGGGCATGTTGACGCAGCCAACGAAGCATACTGGACGTCAGCAGCAATTTCGGAAGGCGCGACGTGCGATCGCTAGCCTGACTCGCCGCGTGCATTGTGGCAACTCCTATCGATATCGCAAGCAGAGTGAGTTCATGCATGTCTGCTACCTCCGCGCGCTCGAGGGAGATCCAGAATACGAGCTCTCGGAAGAAATTGCGGAGGAAAAGCGTCCTGAGGATGGCAATGGCTCGACAGTCAACGCCGGTGAGGCGAAGACTGGCACGAAAATGCCCTTGTTGGCTGTCTCCCGGAAGGAAGATGCGGTCGAAACGACTGTGCCGACGTTGTTCCCCCGGAAATGGCCAAACTTGCCCTATCGCCACCCGCTCGAGTGGCACGACAACGTCGAAGCCGTCGTAGAATTCCTCTCGCGCCTGGCGGAGCTGCCCGAAACGAGTCTGATCTACGAACCCATTGATGTTCAAGAGTTCAAGGTAGAAGTCACCAAGCTATTGGGACTTTCAAGCGCGGGAAACGATGTAGAACCGTCGCCATGCCTCTCTGAGTCGGCTTTGGCAGGACTGCTTGGGTTGCTCGGGATGGGCGTTCAGCTGCAGTCGTTCTCGCTCTTGAGTGGCGTGGCGTTGCAGCTCATTTCGCTGGGGCAAACGACTTATCTCGGGAAGAAGGAGAGCGAGCGTGAGCAGCAGTTGCAGCCCCAATTACGGAGCCTTCTAGAGCTCTACTACACGCGACTGGCGAAGCACGCGGCAGAGCCGCCAGTTGCGGCAACCTTTTCGCGGGATTTGTCGGCGCAGTGGAAAGTGTGTTCGTACCAGCCGTCTACCAGTGATGCGATCGCTACTGATGGCCTCTTCCTCTATATTTTCGGTCGGTCGGGGCTTCTCAAGATCGGCACGGGCAATGGGACAACTGTGCGGGATTATGTGTATGCGCACAACAAGAAGTACGCGCGTGGCCGTGATGCGGAGCGCTCGTGGCTTTGCTGCATCGGCGATTCCCTCTACTGCCGCACGATCGTCATGCCTGGTCACCGCGTGGATCGCATCCGCACGTCTGATCTGGATACGGTACAGGAGCTCTTCCTGGCGCCGAATCGCGGGCTTATTGGGAAAGGAATTACGGAAAGCAGCGTGTATGCGATGGTTACAGACGGCGTCGACTTGTACACCATCCGGTGTATTGACACGTTCAAACGACCTTTGCACGGCAAAGCAAGCAGCAGTCGTAAACACAGAAGCCGCATGCACAAATCGAGGAAATCGACGCCTGTAAGCGAGATCGTGAGTGCTGTGATTGGGAAAACCAGCGAGGATCCGCTTTTGCAAGCGCAATCACCCGACGATACAGTTATTCAAGTGGGAGATCGTGTTGTTCGTGGACCTGATTGGAAATGGTCCAACCAAGATGGCGAGAAGGGCAGCCCCGGTACTGTGGAGCGCATCAGCACGTGGGGAGGCGTGAAGGGAAGTGGAGTGACAGTGCGATGGGACAAGAACCAACGGGTGAATACGTACCGCTGGGGAGCCGAAGGGTGCTACGATTTGTATGTCATTGTGGAAAAAGACGGCCAGATCCTCGAACGGAAGCCGCTTCCTGGGAACTATCGTGCGCGAAAAACCACCGATGCAGAAGGTGCAGGAGGAGGTGAGAGTGGGGATGAGTCTGAGGCTCTGCCACGCCATCAATTCGTATTATACCGGCACGAGGTGAAGGAAATCACGTCGATTATGAAGCTGAAGGAGCACGACATTGACCTCTTTCTGGACCTAACGCCATCAGGAGATCAATCCAAGGAGCGTTCGGAAGGAGCTGGACCAGAGGGAGGAGGCGATGCGGAGAGCAAGGAGGCAACACTGTCTGCACTTCATGCTCACCCCGTGGCCTTGTGCACTTCAAAAACCTCGTGGATGTGCGACGGCGGCATGTCAAACTGCTTTGGAGACAACGCAGCCAAACGATATCGTTGCACATCTGGGTGTGACTACGATTTGTGTGAATGGTGCTTGCTTGCTACGGTGATGGGCAAAGCGCCTGGTGAGAAGACTCCCGAAGAAGAAGCTGTCGGTGCTGAAGGCGACACGGCTGCTGCTGTAAGTGCTACTACTGATGATAAGGCTGCTGATGGGGATGGTGGCGATGCCGCTGCGGAGGAAGGAGAAGTGAAAGATGCAGCCCCCACGGAAGGAGAAGTGGAAGATGCAGCCCCGAAGGAACCCACTGAAGCGGTGACTTCTCCTCCGGCGACTTCTGGCGAGGCTTCGCCGACCGAGAGCGCCAATCCCTTCTCCACTTTTGATGCGTCGTTGTTCTATGACGGCGAGGGCGACGCATCCATGAAGAAAAAAGAGGGGAAAGCCAAGGAGAAACAGGAACAGCAGACCGAGGAGCAACTGGTGGACAATCTGGCGGGCTTCTGGTGCGGGATCTACACTCGCAAAGAGTGCCAAGTGGCGCTCAGAAGGAATGGGCTCCAACTAAATGAGGCGTCGAGTTGGCTGCACCGGTGCGGCGCGTATCTACGAGAGTCCATGATCATTCCGACTGTCGCCAGTGTCGTACTTACAACGAAATCCAAGGCGGGTGCCTTGGACCCAGTACTGCTCATTGCAGGTACATTTTACGCCAGTCAAGGACAACTCTGCGTGGTGTCGCCTCCAGGACTGTACGCGGTCGGGGAAGGGCAGAGCGACAAGGCCAAGCGGGCGGCGAACTCGTGTGATGCCTCCTGGTTCTTCTCACTCGAGACTGGAATCTTACTGGCCGACAAGCCCGTGCTTCTGAAGGGAATCCCTGCGGGGTCGCCAACTTGCGTCGACGTGCTCCGTAAGCGAATCCTCGTATTCTCTGGCTACCTCAACTGCCTCGAAGAATACGCAGATCAGGTTCAGCAGGCCGACCACTCGATTCCGAGCCTCGAAATGCCTTCTGATACCACCACGCTGTCGGATATGGGCGAGATGATCCTGGCGCAGCTTGCTCGGCTGATGCGGAGACGGGCAGCACTCCCAGCTTACAAGCACCCGCGCGCGGGTCTGCAGGACATTCTGTTCCGCATAGGACGTGAATCCGCCACAACTGCAGGTGATAAATCAGCTGCGTTACCTGCGGGCGAAGACACGACTGGAGTACCTGGACCCAAGTCCAAATCACGACGGATCAAGAACATTCGAGCGCGATTGAAGGAGATGGAGCGACTTCAGATTGTGGATCGACCTGGACATTTCATTCCATTTTGCGTGGACTTCGAGGATGATGGCTTAGTGCATCTTTTCCGAGCGTTGACGCAGTATTGCCAACAGTTTTCGACCAAACGAAGCGGAGATGCAGATGGAGACTCTAAGAGAGAGCTGACAAGTGTGCCTGTGACGAACTTCAGAGTGGTGGCCGATATCTTGCGGCTTCTGACGGAGACCGTGCAGGAGTTTGAGTTCGTGGGGATCACCATTCGTTTGGCAACCAGTGACCAAGCCACGCAGCAGCTCTTTCGAGACACGGAAGCCGTTCTTGTGGACATCGCCCGTGACTCCTTTGACGAAGATCTGTCGCAGAGAAGCGCGACGGATGGCGTGGCTCAGCGCGAGCGTTCGGAAATGGTGCTTTCTGCGCACTTCCTGCTTGTGTGGGGGATCCGAAAGGGGATTTTCTGTTCCAACTGTCGGTCGCAATTCTTCGTCTCTACGTGCGAAAAGATCCTTCACCCTGCACAAAACGACAGTGCCCGGACGTTGTCAGCGGCGAATGTGCTGCCCGATTCCTATTTCGCAGCCATGTTGGAGCCTCGTGATTCATTGGTGTTGCGGACCAAGAGCGACTGTGATGTGGATCTTTTGCGGGGGTTGTTGTATAGCCCCATGGACACTGGTCGCATCGCCATTGGTGATTTTATGCCAACACAAGAGCTGGCGTTTTCACGGTTCCTTGAAGCGCTCTTCGCATTGTCCAAGCTGGAAAGTTGCAGTAGTGCGAAGCAAAAATGGGTGACTGGAACCGGTGGGTTGCCGTTTCAGTCGCCAGTGAGCAAGGCCCTTCATTCCGTGATGAACTATTGCAGTACGCGAATGTACAACGAGCCAACGCAGCCGATTGAGAAGGGGGAACAAGACACATCCGACGCGTTCGGCATGTTTGGTGCCATTTCAGCTTTTGAGCACTTTGCACGCGCTTGCTTCGACTGCTCCTTAGAGCTGCTTCGTCGGTATCAAGACAGTGCGGCACCTGCTTCAGAGCAATTGACCAGCGACGAGGATTTGCGGTCGTCCGTGGTAGGCACGATCCTGCCGCTGGTCGTTGCAGCCATTCCAAATTTCTCGGATCAGCTCTCAGAAGAGTTTCGGGCTCGTCTCTTTGTCTTGATGAAGAGCCTTGACAAGTTCATATCTTCGAAGCGGGACAACTGGACGACGGTTACATTGAGTCCAAGCACACCCTTCTTCGAAGGTCACCAAGTTGTGGAGTCACCCCATCCGTACAACCAAACCCAGCCGGCCTTTCGGCGTGTGGTGCGGATTCCTGGTGCCAGCGTGCTGCATTTCGAGTTTGATCCTCAGTGCCGAACCTCAGGTGAAGCCGATTTCGTGTTCATCACTCCTGGCCTGGCGTGGTTTCAGACGGATCGTATTCCTTACGGCGACGTTGGACTCGGTGAAGACGGTGGGTGCTTCTTTGGCTCCTATTCACGAGGGAACTGGCCGGCAGGCGGTCTCACTATCGTTGGAGATACCGCAACGATCATGCTCTGTGCGACGACGCAAAGTCGAAGTGGAACCGAGCGCGAGGATCGACGACGATGGGGGATCAAATGCACGGTGCGAGGGCTGTTCGGCAGCCCAAAGAAGTCGTGGATTGTCGATTTGGGGTCTGCAGTGGCCAATGCGTGCAGTGTGATTGGAGACAAGCTCTTGCGTGGCATTCCTCAGCAGCGCATTGAAAAAGCTTGCCAGCCGTGGGTGGTCCAGCACAGCCTATTCGACCTCGCGTCTCTCAATTGCGATGTGTTGAGCCCAAGCAACTGGGAAATGGTGAATGATATCGCGAAACACACGTCTCGGGGTGCCACATTCTTCTCAACTCTTGAGAAATATGTGCGGCTTCGTAAACTGCCAGCGCGCCAGGCCAATGCTGGGTGGACAGAGTCGCTGCAGGAAGCGGTGGCAGTTCTTCTGGTGCGCTCAGACCCTCATTTGCTTGCATCGTGGCTCGCTGCGAGTGGCAACGATGGAACAGAGTTGTCCGAAGAAGAAGAGCGCTCACTTTTCCAGCGCATTGCGGTGGAGCTTGGGAAATTGGAGCGATGGATGCTCCGCCAAGTTCAGCTTGTCAACGAGTGGCACTACCTGTGGATGGACGAGGTCAGTCTCGACGAATTGATGGAGCGATATGCCGACAATCTGGATCGCCTTTCGGAGCTTTGCCAGCTCAAGGACGTGCCGTTCAAGGCTGGCGACATGATTGGGTGTATCAAGTCGATTCACAAGCTTCTAACTGAAGAAATCGCGGCGAAGTCGCAGTCAGGAAAGGAAGAAGCGACTGACAGTCAACAGCCTTCTGAGTCACATCAGGCTGTTGCTGGAGCCGTTTCGACGAAAGCGCGCTTTCTATTGGCAAGATGGCAGAAATGCTCCGAATGTGATGGTTCCCGTTCAAGTTCAGCCTCGGATTTGGGTCAGTCGCGGACGAGGAGCCAGTTGTCAAAAGTGGGCGAGTTTCTTCGCAGCACCATTGCGATCTCGGCTCTGGAAGAGTGTGCCGAGATCCACTCGCGTCGTGTGGTATCCCGCTTAGCAGGCGTTGCCTGCTGCAAAGAGGCCTTTGAGGCACTGGAAAGCAGCGAAATGACGAAGTTCTTCGTTGGGCGGGTCCTGCACGCGATTCCTGCCAACAACATTGTGCAAGACGACGGTGTGTTCGCAGGCTGCGCTTTGGCGGATCCTCACCTCCTCGCGGAAATGACGACTGCGTAAGTGATGAGTTGTTTCTCTCACGTTTTGCAACCCGCTTAGGGTTATTCACGAGTGCTTACTTGTCAATTTGTCGTCCTCATGTTATTGTGTAGGTTGCATTCGTACGCGGAGGTAATGGGGACGGTGTCTGCACGGGAAAGCGAGCAATCCGCTACCCGTGCTGTTGCCTTGGCCGACTTCTGCAACTTCGCGTACTCTGTTGAGAGCACTCCGAGCCGGATTATTGGGCTCGAGAGAGCCACGAAATTGGTGATGACTTTGGATGACGAAATGAACTCAAGCGACGGTGAAAGTGTCCTTGCTGTGACGGCTGGTGGCGAGAAGGTTGGGTGGCCAATGCACGCCTCGGGGATTGCTGGACAAGCCTACGACTCCGCTTGGATCATGCTGCGGCTGCTGACAGAAGAAGTCTACGATGATGCTACCGTTGCGGAGGTGCAAGCCGATCCGTCGCGGAAGCAATCAATCGGCAGAGTTTTCAAAGAGCTTCGCGTTCTGTACAAGCACTTCGCAACCAAGAATGAAGTGCGAGAGTCCTCAACGAGTGTTGCTACTAGCGAAGGTATCCGTCGTCTGGTGTGTGCAGTCGTGGGGAAAGTCCGTGTTCTTCACGAGTGGCCCGAAGCCTTTGGATGGTGGGTTCAGAATGCGGTTGATCTCGTGACAAACCCTGATGCGGCGCTATTCCTGAATATGGCTGGCGCACGTCTCCTCCGCAGCATGTTCGAGATGCTGGGTGATGCGATTTTCGAGCTTGAAGTGAATTTTGAGAACTCGATCTCGACAGGGAAGCATCGACACAACAACAGACGAGTCGTGCTTGGCCGGGATATCCAGCGGATTTTGCTGAAACGCATCGGGAGTATCGTTTCCCCGCTTCCGAGTCCTGCTGATGTTGTCGAGATGGGCCAAGATACGAGCTCTGAGAGCGCCGATCACTGTGTGGTGATTTTCCGGAGCGATGAAGCCGATGACAAGTTGATTGATGCGGTGAATAGCGTAGGAGAGCCGGATATCAGCTCCCTGGAAACCCTGGTGGAAGTTTCGGACGACAAGGATGCAGTGGAGAGAGCCACCACGAAAGCGATCGCGGAATGCGCCGTCGCAGAGGTGACAATGAAGCACGCAAGCGTGCGGTGTGACGGCTGTAACCAAAGCCCGTTGCGTGGCTTTCGGTTCAAGTGCTTTTCTTGTTCCAACTACGATCTGTGCACGGCCTGCTATATGAACCAGACGCACAATACGGACCATGCGTTCGTGCGTCTAACGGACGCGGCTGGAGCGGGCGACTTGTTGCAGCCGCGCTCGAAAGGTGGCGGTGTCGTCCCGGAGACGGCGCTGGTCGGATCGAAGCAGTGGAAGGCGAGTTTGCTGCGTGTTCAGCTCATGTCGCAAGGCTACGTGGTCTACCGCTCTGGCAGCCGTCGTGACTGCTGTGAGACCGCCCAGGCGCTCGCTCAACTGGGATTCTTGGTGACTGTGGCTGAGAAGCGCGATATGATGGACGTGGACTCGCTGCACGATTGGGAAAGCAAGATGCAACTTGCATTTGAACCTGGCTCGGCCCGTCTTTCCCATCGCCGGTCTACCACGAGTACGCAGAAGGGTGCCTCGAAGAAATCCGACCGCGACGTCATCAATGCGTTCAACACGAAGGTTGGCACCGTGAATTCCGAGGCTCGATTCAGTAGTCGGCAGGTCCAAGATCGGCGTGTGTTGGCCTCGGAGCTTATTGCGGTTCTTCGTCTTCTGCTTTCCAGTCGCCCGGCGATCGAGAAATGGCGGAGCAGCTCGTTGAAATCCCTCACTGACATCCTGGAGGCGGCCCCAGACCTCCTTGGCAGCGACATCACGGTGAATTCTTCCCAGCGCGAGGCCTATTTCGTGACCTTGGGTGCTACTCAGGTACTCGGTGGCTTTCGCGAAACTTTACGAGTGGGCGGAACTGTTGTGACGACCAGTTGTACTGCCGGCAAGGTGCGAGGCGGAAAGACAGGGGTGATCTACTCGTATTCCTTCGGGAATGACGATGTGGTGGTCGCCGGGCTCACCGATGGGCTGGGAAGCGGCGCATGGACTGGAGCAGGTGCGGACGACGATGAAATCTCCTTGAATAAGATCGCGGTCTCGGAGGCAACAGCAGTCAGCGAGATCCCGCTTGGCAGTGACGCGGTCCAGTCGCTCGAGCCGCTTGCTCCTTCGTTCTGCTCCGTGGTGGAGAAGATTTACGCGTGGACAACTGTCGGCAAAGACCAAGGACTGGCTGAAGACAAGGCTACCTCCGCGGCGTCGCTGCTGCGCTGGGAGCTGGGCTGTGCTCTAATGCAAGCGTTCTCCTCGATGATTCCCGCGTGGCCATCGCTCTTCGATAACCAAGTCATCTCGGTGAGCGACCATACCCCCTTTTTGGACTGATGCCTCTTTGGGGAATGTGGGCTGTGGGTTCGCTAACGCTTGTTTGCTGTATGTGTTTCGTAGACGAGTGGCAATTCCCCTGCGATCCTCTTCCAGCTTGCACAGATGTGCGTTCGAGACGTTAAGGTGGAAGATATTGAAGACGCGCGTGCTTTACTATGGCAGATGGAGTGGCTGCGCTCGCGACAACTGCACTTCTCGTTGGCCACGCGGCCGATTTCCGCGAGTTCGTTCGGTACAAGCGACGAAAAGGCGTGTGTTCTGCGGCCGCCCCCATCGTTGGTCGAAGAAGCCTCACCGCTGCTGCAGACTTTCAGCGATGGAACAACCTCGCCCTGGCCGGTCCCCTCGGATTTCTTCTTCAATCTGTACGCGCTTTCATCACGCGCGGATCTCCCGCAACACTCGGGGCGGAACAAGATGCTGGAGTACTGGGAGAAGAACGTGATCCCGGCAATCGAAACGTATGTGTCGGGTTCCTTCAAGAGCTACGAGATGGATTATTTCTTCGCGCAGTTACGCGAGCCTTTGCGCGAAGGCAACTCGGCGGCGGCGCTGAAGATCGCCTTCACGTTGTGTGACGGCCATGTGCCTTCAGGCTGCCACTATCCGGATCCAGACACAGATTGGTCGGCACTTCAGATTGATGACGTGGAAGTTGGGGCTCGGTATCTGATCGCGTCAGAGAATGTGGACGTCGGAGGCTGGCCGGAAGACATGTTGTGGACGCTGGGCCATTCAGGGACCGTACGTGTGGTCAATCCGTCCAGTATGGTGCTTCTACAAGTGCTGAATCCGATGACGTCGACTGCCGAGTACTGGTGGTACCACGTCGATAATCTGCGGTCGCTGCCGTCGGTTTCTTCCATCACGGAACAGACCGTCACCGACTTTGAGGACAGCAGGGCGCGGCTTCAGAAGATGACCCAGCAGCTCATCTACTGCATCTCGCGGAAGAGCGTGTTTGAGCTTTTGCAAGTGGCGCCTGAGCATGCCATGAAGCTGTCGATCGAGACCAAGAAGACGAGTCTGTCGAGGACCAGCTCCTCGCCTTTCCCGTTGCCGTCTTCGTCGCCACCAGCGTTCGCACTGGCTTCTCCGGCTCAGTTAACTGCGCCGTTGCCAAAAGACCTGGGGAACCGCTACAATCTGGCGGATTTGCTCAGACTTGCGGCGGCAGCGGATCTGGGCTGTCCAGAGAAGGCGCTTTGCCCTGACATGACGATCAACGGCGATGGAACGGCTGCAGAGGCTGGCTTCGGCCTCTTTTTGCGACCGAAGGCTTCAACGAAGACGTCTCTGATTGCGGTTTTGCAGTCGGTACTGAACAAACACTTCGAACGCGCTGCCGCTAGTCCCCCGCTCCCCGTGATGGACAGATCCACGTCGTATGACGAGAATGCGAGCGTCATGGTGACGACGCCGGCCAAGAAACACAAGAAGCGTGGCAAACAGGGTACTTTAGCGGGTAAACTGGCGGCCGCAGCTGCTGGCAGCTCCTCTCTGTCTGCCTCATCCTCTTCATCGTCGTCAGTGTCGTCTTCAAGTGGCTCGGCTACCATGCTGAGGCCGACGCAGCCCAAACTGCAACAACCGGAGGTGGATCCGGCGTTTTCCACGCGGAAGTATCGCTATCTGTTGATGGAGGCGCTGCTGGAAGAGCTGAAGGCGAGTCTGGATTTATCCAGTGCCTTTTTGCGGAGCAGATCGTTCATGGTGACCAGCGACAGTCCGCCTCAGCCGTTGGCTCTCGTTCATGTGCCCGATGCGACCTGCTTGGTGCTGTCCTTCGCGGTTCATCCCGTGCTCATGGACCTCCCAGCGGGCAGCAGCTTGGAGTTTTTCCGCGACGAGCGATGCACGGATCGTCTGTTCGGGTACTTCGGTGAGAAGCGCGGACTCAACTACCTGCCGCCGCTGGTCGTGCCGGGCGATCGCTGCTACGTGCGGATGTCGCAAGGCACTTACGCTCGCTACAAGTTCCGAGTGGATGCGCTCACGGCAGATTTCGGATTGGCCCTCTGGATCTGCGAGGAAATCTACCAGAAACTCTTGTCCGTGCAGCTCTCCAACTATGAAGTGGAGACGGTGTTAACGACGCTGCTGAACGCTCTGGTGGAATACCTGATTGCGACCAGTGCCTGTCTGCCGTCCAGTGCCAAGAACGCAGTCTACAAGATCGCCGCGAAGCTCATCAACTTCGCGTTGGGCAAGGGCGCCGTCCACGCCGTGCCGATCGCGAAGTTGTCAGGGCTGGTGAGAGAGCTCACGTTCGTGTACGACAATGAGCGCACGACCCAGAAAGGGCTTCACTCGTTGTTCACCCAGCAGCTCGCCGAGCTCATTTCGCTGGTGGAGGAGGTGTCTTCGCTGAAAGGCGGGTCATCGCCGATCCTTGGCGGCGCATGGTGGACGGATTTCGTGCGTATGGCGGCATTCACAAGAGTTCTGGGCCAAGGGAAACGGGAGATCGCAACTCCGGATGCCTTCAAACGGATCTACTGCGGCCGCGCGCCTGTGCGGGAGATCGAGGCGGCGCACGAGGCGCTTGCGACGCGGGACTTGTTCAGCGAGCGACTGCTCTTTCTGCAGAATCTGCCGAAGACCTCGCGAGTCGCGGAGTTGGAGGCGAGCGTCTCGCGGTTCTTGGTGCATCTCTCACTGGAGGAATGCGGGGAAGCTGACGACCAAAATGTGTATTCCGCGGCGGTGGTCACTCGATTTGGAATCATTTCCAGTGTGTTGTACCTGCCAGTTGACGAAGAAGGCCAGACGAAGGGCTACGCCATCGTGGACATCGGCCGTGCGGATGTCATCAGCAACCTATTGACGCGAATTCCCAAGGAAACGTTCGAGTTTGACGGAGGAGTGGCGACGCAAGAGGACACGGAGCTGCTCGCGAAGATTGAAGCGGTTTGCCGACCCCCTGACAGTGCGAGCAGTAAACCAGATGGAGACAGTGGTACTGGCGATGGCGATGGCGACGGCGGTAGCTTGAATAACGACGTGTGGTCCTGTGGGGTGTGCACGTTGGAGAACGCGATTTCCGAAGTGGAGTGTGCCGCGTGTGGCTCGCCGATCCCACCAGAGTTGGCGGAATTGGCTCGTGATGCGCAAGTCCAAGCGCAACCTGCGGCAGAGACAACCGCAGCAAACGATACCGAGGACGCCAGTGCGAGTGGATGGGCGTGTCCTGCGTGCACCTTCGTCAACAATTGGGCGGAAAGTAACTGCGAAGCTTGTGCGATGGAGCGGAGTCCGGATTTGATCCCTCCTTCTGTGGTATCTGCTGGAAATGGCGACGAAGCTGAAGCCGGTACCCAGGAGAATGGGGGTGATGACGCACTGCCAAGTGCAGCCAGCGACGCGGCCTCGACCTCCAACTATCGCCTGAACGCTGCGCGGTTTGTCGAGATCCTGCGCGTTGCTGACGGAACGGACGAAATCCCCGAGCAATTGACGGATTTTCTGCGTCATCGGTTGTTCCAAACAACCTCTTCGTCTTCATCTGAAACGAAGGAGGACAGCGTGACTGACATGGCTGAGGAACTCCGCGGTATTCTCAAGCAGGAGACGGCGCAATATTCGTCGTCCCCCGACAGCAAAGCGGCAGTGGAGGCGTTCGCGGCTCTCGTCGGTGTGAAGAAACCCCGATCGTGGGAAAGTCTGAGTGGCGTGCAGCGTTTAAGCGAGCTGACATCTGCTCAGGCTCTATCCGCGCTGGTAGCAAAGCCTCTGAACGTTGCCAAGTGGATGCGCAGCTCAGGCTACGACCTGCAGTTTGAGCTGAATCACTACGAATCTGTGGAAGACGCCATGCAGGCGCAGGTGAAGTGGACGCATCCAATGGACTGCCAGCTCATTGCTGCGTGTCGCGAGTTGAGCGGGAAGATTGGCGTGCTGACGCTTGGGGAATTGTGTCCGAGCCATTTGAGTGCTGAAAAGCACGCGCGCGAGTATCCGTTGCTGGCTTCTCTGGAGACCCGCGACTTGCGCCTGCGGTTTGCAGTGCTGCAGTCGCTGAACAAGTTGCTGCTGGCGGCGTTGCCGCTTGTGAACCTTCGTCCGTGGAGTGACCCGAACTCACTACGTAGCCGCATCATCTCCATCCGCCAGCTGATCTTCCCTGGCGTCAAGATCCGCTTCTTCGCACAGACGCAGGACAACACGACTCTCGCGCACTCGATCTTTGCAGACACGAACGCGAAACGGCCGATGGTGACGATTGACCGGCGGAAAATTGCAGGCAAACGTGGCGGCGGAAGCTCCGATAGCAGCGCCAGCGACACGTCGACGTCGGCGTCAGTACTGCGAGACCCGAAGCGATCACTATTTGCGTCCACCATGAAGCAGTTGAGCATGATTTCGCCGTCATTGCTGCGGGCCAAGCGCCCCACGGGCGCCAGCGACCCGTTCGTGTCCTTCATTGTGATCTTCGCGGGTGAGAACGTGGTTGGGGAGGGCGGACCGTATCGCCAGCTTTTCAACGACATTTCCAACGAATTGCTGTCCACGAGCGGCAACCCGCTGTTCATCCCGACGCAGAACAACGTGATGAAGGCCGGCGACTTTCGCGAGCGGTACCTGCCCAAGCCAAGCAGTACGTCGAAGGAGCTGCTGCACATGTTTGAGTTTGTGGGGCTCTTGATGGGCTGCTGTCTGCGTACGGGGGTGCGTCTCAACCTCCGCTTGGCCCCACTTGTGTGGAAGATGCTGGTGAAGCAGAGTCTGGTGTTTGCGGATCTCGAAAGTGTGGACCACTCGCTCTGCGAGAGTCTAAAGTTCCTGGAGGCACTGGCTGCCATCCCGGGCGAAGACCCGAGCGAGATCCTGTACGAATCGTTCACCACGACGCTCAGTGACGGCACCATCGTGGAGCTCAAGACTGGAGGGCATGCCATCCCCGTGACGAAGGCTAACGTCAAGGAGTACATCCGATTGGTGAAGGCCACGCGACTACAGGAGTGCAAACCTCAGGTGGATGCCATGCTACGCGGCTTGGGCAAGATCGTACCGGTTCAGCTCCTGCAGTTGTGTGTGTGGTCGGAGCTGCAGCAATGGGTGGGCGGCAGTCTCGAGATCAACTTGGGATTGCTCAAGCGGCACACTCGGTATTCGTCCGGCATGACACCCGAGCAGTTCCCGCATCTCGAGACCTTCTGGAAAGTGCTGGCCGGCTTCAGCGAGGAGAACAAGCGCCGCTTCATCAACTTCGCGTGGGGGCAGGACACGCTGCCAGCCGACGACGCCGAGTTCGATCGAACGCACACGCGCCTGCTCATCAAGACGCCGCCCCTAGACACTGGCGTGGACCACGATGCTCTGTTGCCCAAGGCCGACACGTGCTTCTTCAACATTGAGCTGCCCGCGTACTCGAGCGAAGCGGTGATGCGCCAGAAACTGCTACTGGCCATCACACTGTGCACGAGTCTCGACGGCGACGAGCAGACCGCCGGCCGCATGGATATTTATTACGCGGGAGACGAGGTGGACGACGACGCCATGGAGTAGGGGCCGCCCGGCTTCATCTTGCGTTGGTGGCTCGGTTGTTTCCGATGCGTATGCATAATGCATCTGCGTACTTGTATGTGTGAAACCTGCATCTTGTATTCCGAGAAAACACAATTTCATGAAAGATTCATCGACTTGCACACGTTTGTATCCGTTCATTCCTCTTCCGAGACGCAGGAAGTGCCGTGTACCTCCTGATCTCAAGCTCTGGTTACTGTTTAGCGTCCTTCAAAACGTGATTTGGAGCTCCGGATACCGCTCTTTCACGGACGCGGCGGCTTCCTTCGTGACGCTAAAGCCACACACCAAATCCACACAGGAAAGCACTCGGTGTTAGTCTCACGTTTGCCTTTGTCAGCAGAGTGCAAGAGGCAGAAGGAGCGTACGTGGTGTAGCGGAAGTCGATCTTCTTGAGGCGCTTCCGCTCCGGCTCGGGGTTCTCGTCCGGCGACGGCTGCGGCACCGAAGGGTCCAACAGCTCGTTCCTGGCGCCCATTTTCGCGTGGATGGCAGCCACGATCGCCTGATGATGATATCCAACGAACAAAAGCAACAGTTAGACTCGACTATTCTGCCTTGGTCGCCGCCCCAAGAGCCCCAGCAAGGGGAGCAGGGGTTCCTCACATCCGCCGAGACGCTCTTGACGCCGCAGAGGTTCAGCTCTTGGAGGTTTCTCGCCTCCGACGCGAGGAAGCGGAGGAGCTGGTCACTAAATCACCACAGAAATGGGCAAGAAACGCAGCCATCTTCGTCAGAAACACCCATCCAAACCGAGCAGGCCAAAAACAGCCAGAACGTACGTGATCGCCACGTTCCAATGCAAACACAGCCGGGAAACCGACTCGCGCTTCTTGAGCAACGCGATCAGCGCGTCATCCGAGACGGCGCAGTAGCCGACACTCAAGCTGTGCAGCTTCCGGCACTTCGCCATGATCGTCTTGAGGGTTCTACAGCAAAACAGCGGCAAATATCGGCACGAAAGGGTCAGAAAATGACAGTATAAACTCGTGGAAAGATCCATGGGTTGCTGGAAAGCGTACTGGTCGGTCACGGGGTGGCCGGAGATGTGCACGCGCGTGAACTTGGAGTGATTCGGATGCTTCTCAATGAGCTTCGTGATTCCCGCGATCGTCATGTTAAAGTTCCCGCCTACATCGATGCTCTGAATACAGGAATCCCCACACAAAGCGACAGTAATGACACACCATAAACGGCATGAATAACGCATCGTAATCCAGCTGCCGTGCCTCATCTTGAGACGGAAAGAAGGTGGTGGCGGCCAAACCTGCAGCTTCGGGGCGAGTTTCCGCAGGTGATCCAGCGACACGTCCGTGAGTTTGCGGCAGTTCTCCACGTTCAGCTCCTTCATATCTACAGCACGTCACGGCAACAGGAGCACATCAACACATACAGGAGAGCAGTGAGCCTCAAAGCAAGAGAAGCAGTCACGAGACCGGTAGTCAGCCCACATACCCGGGCAGTTCCGCAAAAGCACTTCGATCGCGTCGTCCGTCAGCCGGAAGCAGCCGGAGAAGTTCACCGAATGCAGCTTGGGACAGATCTTCGAGCACTACACTCCACCACCAAACGCAGGCAAACGCAGGCGAAGCACGCAGTCAGCACCAAAGCCCAGTCATCGTCATCGCCATCGCCAGCTAGCTCCTATACAAGCACGGGCAGTTGCAATCGGCAGTCAATGGCGATAGCACACGCACCATCTCGACGAACGGGGTGGAGATCTTGGCGCCGATGATCTCCAGCCGCGTCATGCTCGGGTGGAAGAAGCTGGCCGGCAGCGTGTCGTCCGACAGGCGGCCGCCCCGCAGCAACGCGCGCAGCACCTCCTGCTTCACCTTGTGCGTGCGCGACTTGGCCGGCTTGCCGATGCGGTGCGCGCGCGCCAGCGTCTCGTCGCTCACGATGGTCTTCACCAGCCGCGGCGACTTGGAAATGTACTTGAGCACCATCTTCTCCAGCGCCGGCACCTCGCGGCGGAACGCCATCGTCACTCGGTTGTCTGGAAACACAGCACAATGGAAACTTATCGGTAACTTTCATCGCCAGGGGGTAAGGTTCCGAGTAGTTTACGTCTTTTTACTTCGTATCTCCCACCCTTTGATTAAGTTGACACTCCAAACCGAACTTAATCTGAGAATCTAGGCTTAACATACCGGTACCGGTACACCGAAGTTGGCGCTGACGAACCTAACGACTTCAATACATATCTCATTGGTCTGCCGTTTTGCCCCCCGCCCTTCACTTTTTCGAGCCATTTGGGGAAACGCCTCCGACCAAACAGACGCGCGCGGCCTGCAACGTGCGACTCCGCTTCCCCCCTCGATCTGCCGGTCTCCTGCTCTCGCCGCCGCTAGAACGCGAACGTCCAGGCCATGAAGTTCGGCAAGCAGCTGGAAGTGTCGGCCAATCCGGAATGGCGCGACTACTACGTGCAGTACAAGCGGCTGAAGCGGCTGATCAAGCGCGTGGCCTTCGAGGTGGAGAAGCAGCAGACCAAGCAGCTGAAGCTGCAGCAGAAGATCGAGAGCAGTCCCGAGCCGCGTCTGCAGGTGGTGGTGGATGAGACACACCCGCTGCTCAAGGCCGTGGTGGACGAGGTGCAGATGGCCAAGCAGCAGTTCTGGGAGGTCACGGACGCCAACCTCAAGATCGTCAACGACTTCTTCGTGGGCAAGATCGTGTCGCTGCAGCGCTCGGTCGCCGACTTCGAGATCGTGCTGGCGGACGAACAGACCCCGACCGGCCACGTGCACTCGCGCTCGCGCACGCACTCGCAAGGTGGGCAAGACGAGCGTTTCCGTGGCGTCGGGCGATTCTATTTTTTTTTTCTCACGAGATTTGCTGGGTGGCTGACTGCGTGACGATTGAACTGAATGGACCTTTGTGCTTTGGCTTGCGGTGGTGCGGTGCTCCTGGTAACAGACCACGGCTTTGCGGCGCTGCAGGAGATCTATGACACGCTCGTGGATCTGCGGACATTCGTCCAGATCAACCACTCGGGCTTCCGGAAAATTGTGAAGAAGGTAGGCGAGCTCCGATCCGCTGTGTGTTGTATGGTCTGGATCGCGACGGTTGAGCTGTACTAAAACTCGGTATTGCTTCTTTGCGTGTCGAATTACGGATGTTTTGGCTGCTGTAGTTCGATAAGACCACGAAGGCCCACACGATGGATGAGTTCATGCTTCGACTGTCCAAGGAGCGCTTCTACGAGTCGACAGAAATCGATGAGCTGCTGGATCGCGTCTTCGGACTCACCTCAAAGTACGTGAAGGAGATATACTTCTACCAGACCTGGCAATTTCGTACCCGATGTGTGCAATTGCTGATTGTTGAGCGATGCATGGACAGAGACAAACTGGAAGCTGGCAACATGGAGCGTCGGATGCAGCGGATGCAGGGTGACCAGCACTCGCTCTTCCGAAAAGTACGTTGTCATGGTGTTTCTTCCCTACAACAGGAGAGGCATGTCCTGGCTGGCTCTCGTTTGCTGTGACTCTAGGCTCATCTCATGTTAATTTGTGTGTAGGTGAAGCCTATTCCTCTCGGCATTTCGGTTTCGCTCTTTATCCTGCTGCTCGTTGTTCGCATTACCCCCAAAGGTAGGACTTCCTATCCAGCGGTGGGGCTATTGATTTCATGTTAAGTTGCTGAGAATGTGATCTAACTGGCGGCTTGTTGTGCCTCTTGCATGGATTGTGCAGGTCAAGACGTGCAGCAGAGATGTTTGGCCATGCTAGTGTTCATCACGACGCTGTGGGTGACCGAAGCGCTCCCGTACTTCGCGACGGCGCTGCTTGTGCCTCCGCTTGTCGTCTTCCTGAACATTTTGAACGACAAGGCAGATCCGGACACGATGCTTACTGCGAGTGCGTGCCATTTCCATGCTGCAGTCTTCGAGTGGACAGACAGAGGTGAAACTGGCTAACACACACTTTTGACTGCTTAACTGGGAACAGAGCAAGCCGCGAAAGAAGTGATGTCGCAGCTAGTGAACCACACGACTGTTCTGATTATGGGCGGGTACGTTCTGTGAGCTTGTGGTGATTGACCGAACGGGAGAAGAGACCACTTTAACTGCTTTGTTGTGAACTTGTCGTCGGTTTGCTTTAGTTACTCCATCTCGGCTGCGTTCGCAAAATGCCAGATTGAGCTCTACATCGCGGCTTTCCTGCAACGACGTTTCAAGAAGCGGCCGAATCTGTTTCTGCTTGCGATCATGCTCATGGGTTTGTTCCTGTCCATGTGGATCAGTAACCACACAGCTCCAGTGCTGTGTGTGTCGGTGAGTGAGCGGCTGCGGACGAGGATGGCCATTCTTTTTGGCTAACTCGCTACTTTTCCTTGCTCTCTCAGGTCCTGCTGCCGATTATTCGGGATTTCCCAACGGACAGCGCCTACGTCAAGACTCTTCTGATCGGCTTGGCGTTCGCGTGCAACCTTGGCGGGATGATGACGCCGATTTCTTCGCTGCAGAATACGCTGGCCGTGTCCTTCCTGGAAAAGGCTGGCTACAGCATTTCCTTCGGTCAATGGATGGCGATGGCAGTCCCCTTTTGCACTGTTGGCACAATTCTGGTGAGGAACTTGCGCCTCTTCATCTCCACTCTCTTGCTCAAAGGCTTGAATCTTGTTACTCACAGTTCTTCTTCGGGTAATTTGGCGTAGTGTTGGCTCTTCTTGCTGTGGGTATTGGATCCGCAAGATGCGACTTACATCCCGCAGATCGTCTACGATCAGAAGCAGAAGATCAGCAGTCTCCACGTGGTCGTCATTGCGCTGACGCTGCTCACGATCTTCTTGTGGGCGTCGTTCTCGGTCACGAGCATGACGTTTGGAGACTTGGGCATCATCTCGTTGATGTTTATGGCAAGTTGCGCGTTTGAACTGGAATCTGCTATGCTCCTCCGAGTGTCAATGCTAATGTATGCTGTGCTTACAGTTCGTGATGTTTGGCACGGGCATGCTGAGTCAATTCGACTTCAACTCGTTCTCGTGGCACATCCTCTTCCTGATCGGCGGCGGCAACGTATTGGGAGATGTAAGGCCCTGCTACCGAGTGTGCCGTGGGGATTTTGCTTGCCTTGCTGACCATTTTCGTTTGCTTTCCTTGCGTATCGAAATGCTTCTGTCATGTGTTCACGTAGGCGGTGCAGCGGTCGGGGCTTCTCGACACACTGAGCCAGTCTGTCATCTACGCGCTGCCATCGGGGAATGTGTGGATGGTCACGGTCTCGCTGTGTAGCCTCGTGATCTGCCTGACGACCTTCGTTTCGCACACGGTTGCCGCGATCATCTTACTGCCAATCATTGTCCAAATGGCCATTCAGATCGGGCACCCTCACATTCCCGTCATCTGCTGCGCGCTGTCAATCTCTGCTGGTAAGGGACGACGTCTCCATTGCCTCCTCAGATGGACATTGCATTCGTCCTCTTCATGACCGTCTGTCTTTGTGTGACTTCCAGCGATGGCGCTGCCGTTCTCGTCCTTCCCGAACATCAACTCGTTGCTGGTGCTGGACGACCATGGCCAGCCATACCTCGAGGTGAAGGACTTCCTGCGCGTCGGCGTGACCTTCTCCCTCGTGTCGATGGCGTTGATCGTCACTCTTGGCTACGGCCTCATCGTGGCTGTGCTGGGCTACGACATCGAGCCGTCGCCTCTGATTTTGCCTTAGAAACCCCGAAAGAGCGCGGTGCTTCTCTGCTTGCTTCATTTCATATCCAGTCAAGCCGTCCCATTGGACCTGCCCAGACTACTAGCTCGAAGGAAAGGGGGAAACGATACATACCAGCTTGGTATCGGCTTCTTCGACTGCATATTCGAACCCTGCTTGCTCCCCACTGAATTCAACAAAGCGCTCTCCCTCCTCTCTCTCGTCGCTGGACTTCACCCCCGCATGCCAGCTAAAAGGAGCGGCTGTACTTCTTGATCTCGTACAGGATCTCCTGCGTCGTCACGATCTCCGTGTTGAACGGCGGAGGCCGCTGGAAGCTCCGCTTGACGACCTCCACGAAGCGCGTGTAGTAGAGTAGTAGCTGCGTCAGCACCTGCTTGAGGATCTCCATGCCGTTCCGAAAGTTGGAGAAGTTCGTCATCACGTTGCCATTCATCTTCTCGATGCCAGCTTTCCAGGTCGCGGCGAACTCGCGCACGATCTTCTCCACTTGCGCTGTGTCGATCTGCTGACCGCTCGCCGCCGTCGACGCCGCGGCTGCTCCAGCCCCGCTGCCTGCTTTGCCCAGAGACACGTGCTCATGCTGTCGGACGAACTGGATGAGCTTCGCGTAGTACGTCATGAGCTCTTCTTCGACGAACTTCTCGCGCTGGCCGGCCAGAAGCTCCTCGAACTTGGCCGTCTCCTCCGAGATGACGCGGCGCTCCTCAAAGTGCGTGAGTACGAGGTCGTAGTTGTTGATGAGGAAGACGCATCTGTCCTTCGCGTTCGTGTGCTGCTCGGCCAGACGAGAGAGCAAGCTCAGGATCTCGTCCCGTAAGATGGTCAGATTATTCAGCACCATATCCCCCGCGCCGTTCTCGTGCATCTGCGCACTCGAGATGGTCGTCGAATCGTCATTCCCCGACTTGGAGGACTGCGGGTGCTGCGTGTAGAGACTGAGACTCAGTATGGACGCGGCGAACTCGGCGTATCGGCGGATAACGAAGTGCGGATGCAGATCGATGGCTCCCAGCTTCTTCACCTTGGCGTTCTTCACGCTGATGAGGTTGAGGTCGAACACCGCCTTGAACCTCGGCCAGAGCAGCAGCGCCACGCGGTCGAAGTAGGAATCCAGACACGGGATACGCCGCTTTTCCATGACCAGCCGCTGTGCGTAAGTGAGTCGGATCATCAGCAACAGGCCGATGGCATCGTAGCATGTGAACAGGTAGTTCTCCATATTCTCGAGACACAGAGACAGCGTCTTGGCGAACACGCGGAGAAAAAGGTCGCGACTGCGGAACACGTTCTCCGGCTGGTTACTGGGCTTGAAGAACTCGATGAGGAAGAGGTACTCCGACGTGGCTGAGTCCATGAGATGCTGCTGCATACTGCGGAAGATGGCCTCATACGGCAACTTCTGGCCTTCTTGCTGTGCCACATGCAGGATCACGGGAGGCGCCGACGCCGTTTCCAAGATCTTCTCCCGATCAGCTACTGAGAAAGTGTCGTTGCGCTTGCTCAGATTCACACGGGAGCTGAAAATTCCCTTCAATGACTGCTCGTCCACGACGATGAGGTCTGTGCGTGAAGCCACCTCTTCGTGGAACTTCATCAATCCAGTGTGATACGAGCGGAAGACGTTCACGAGCGTCTTGCTCATGGCTTCAGCGTACACCTCACGGAATTCCTCCTCCACGTCGGACGCGTTGTCGCTCAGGAACGTCACCAGGTACTTCATGGGCAGCAGCGTGTTCTGCTGCACCATCTGCACGTTCGTCTTGGGCTTCTTCACCTCGTTCATCTTGGCCAGTAAGAACTCCCGAATGCGTGCGATGGCACGTGCACGCAGCTTCTGTAGCTGTGTATCCACGTCTTTAAAGGCCGCGGTCTGCGACGGCACGAGGTCGAAGCTGGACCCGCTCGGATCGGGCTCCGTCAGTGCCGCGTAACGCAACTTCCCATTTAGCGTCACAAGCGCATGCAGATACGCCTCATTAATCTCACTCTCGTCAATAGTGCGCACGAGTGAAGGGGACACAGCCACCTGGTCCAGATACGTCTGCAGTCGCTCCTCCGTCTCCCGACGGTTCTTAAGACGCACGTTCATGCCGATCGACTCGTCCTGCAAGTGGCGGATTTCGTCGCTGATGCCGCCGAGATCCGCCTGAAAGCCCAGCAACATCTCCTGCATCTTGGCCAGCAGGTTGTCGCAGTCCTGCACCTCGTCGTGCAGTTCCACGATGTCCGCGGACTTCATCACATACTGCGCCACAGACGCCGCTTCGGCCGCGCGCAGCTCGCGGTCGATCTGCTGCGCGTACTCGCGCAGGTCCACGCCCTGCGACAGGGCCTCCTTGATGACGCCGTCCTGCTGGAACAGCTCCAGGTAGTCGTCCAGCTCGTCGAAGTCGATCTCCTCCAGGTTCACAGCGTCGGCCGACGCGTCGTCATGTCCGTCATCGAGCTTCCGCGCGGGCATGGTCTCGCCTTTTGGGGGGCTTGCGGAGTGATGATCGCTCGGCTTCAAGCCACAACAATACTAAACGGAATTGTCTCCAATTCTATTTTCCACTTTCCTGGCTTCACCCATCGCACCGATTCGTTGAAATTGGCATTTGTACCATCATCCTTCGCATCGATTGGTCGAAATTGAGAAACGTTACATTCGACGGCATAGGGAATATATTAACATTTCCATATTCGAGACATCGAAAAACACCACAACTCACAACTCGGACATCGCTTCGACGATTGAATTTAGAATCTCGCTCGCGAAAAACGTTTGCCTCACTTGGCAGGTTGGCCCCTAATTTGAATGCGCGTTTGGATGAACTCGCGCAGATCGACCGCGGCCCTGGAAATGGATACACAATGCCAACACAGCACCACACGTGAGTCCAATAGGTGCAGAAACAAAGACCGTACTGCAGAGAGCGACGCACTTGTAGTAGTTGGTGTCAGGCGTGTTGTACGTTGTGCAGTTGTCGCACATCTTGTCCAGGTCCGCCTTGAACGCCGCTTTCGACAGGTACGCGCCGCCCTCCACGCGCTTGTTGATCAGCTGGAGGTCCATCGGTTCCTTGATGTGCTCCAAGTAGTCCACCACAATCGAAGTGTCCACCGGCTCGTGGAAGGGCCACGCACTGCGGTGGCTGTACACCGCCTTCAGCAACTGCGAGAGCTGCGTCTTCAAGCTACCTGGGTCACGAGTGCTGCACCAATTCACGACAGAAACTCGCATAAGCACACGCATACCCAGCACACAATAAAGCACCGACGCCGAATAAACTTCACAGAGAGTAGGGGGCATACCCAATGCGGTTGTTTCGGATCGTCGCCTGCGACCACCCTGCTTCCTCTGTAGCATTGTTCAGACAACAAATAGCAGCGCATTAACACCAGCACATGCTCATTCCACAGGATAACAACAACAGTGCACACGCGAAAGCCAAACGTACTGACGCCAGGAACCATGTAGATATCCATCAGTCTTCCGTCGGCGAACTTTTTCAGCCCAGGATACACGATGTGGGCATGCGAGTGCTGCTTGATCTTGTCTTGGATTGCCTGCAAATGGGGAGATCACACAGATAGGCAAAAGTTAGCGAACAAACCGAATCTCGCTGAAGCTGCACCACCCCGTCCTACCTTGCGCTGCATGTGAATCATCGACGTGATCCTTAAATAGTTGATCTGGTAGTGGATCGTGCACTCCATCAGCGTTCCGCCGTCGTAGTCCTTGATGTAGCCGTACCAGTTGGGTCGAGGCATCGACACGACCTTGGTGAATCCTTGCTTCTTGAAGTACCCGATGGCGTAGTTGTCGGCGTACGTAAGGAAGTGCGTGATCTTCTTGGTCTTCACGTACTCCTTCAGGTGGTTCATCAGCCGCGTGCCGTACCCTTTGACTTGGTCCGAGGCGTTGATGGCGCAGAACGCGATTTCCGCAAAGTGGTTGGGCTCAAACGGACGGTAGCAGATCCCGCCGATGACGTGCGTGCCGTTCTTGAGGATGAGCATCGAGCGGTGGTTGCGATCAAATACCAGACGCACAATGTATTCCTTGGGCATCTTGGGCAGCTGTTTGGCGAAAATATTCTTCAGCGTGGTGAGCTGGATCATGTGCTCCACTGTGCCATCGTTGCTGATCACATCGAACTTGAGTTTGCCACTATCTTCCTCCATCTTTGCCATATCGTCGCGCGAGAGCATCAAGGATGGCGGTGCATCGACCCCGTCACCGGCAGTCGCATCTGCTTCAGCTTCAGGCTTCTTGGGGGATGAATTCTCCATCCTCTGCTTCTTGACAGCAGGTTCTCCTGGCGCCGATCCAGGAACAGCGCCTCCGTTGACAACCACAGCCGTCGTAGACTTCACCGGTTCCTTGCGCTTCGGACTCGCAGTTTTCGGATGCTCCTCAGTCTTCTCTTTCGTAGCAGCCGACGTTGCAGACATATCAGTAGGAGGCGCGGCTTCAACGACCGATGGTTTGTTCGCTGCAACAGCAGTAGGATCGGCTTGAACCATCGATGCTTCAGAAGATGTAGTAGCAGACACAGCAGCAGTTTCCTCCCGTTCGGCTGAGCGCTTAACTACCTCAGCAGATTCTGGCGTCACAGTTGACTCCTTTGGTGCGGATGGCGGGACATCGCCTGCCCCAGCTTCAGTTTTCGCAGGCGCTTCCGGAGTCAGTGCGTTCACTCCTTTGCTCTCCGATGACACAGACGCGTTCGCCACCGATGCAGCTTCCTTCTCGACCTGTTCTCCTTCATTCGCCTTCTTGTGTGTGTTGGTCGCCTCCTCCGATTCGATTTTCTGTTTGGCTGTTTCCTCGGTCAAGCCCTTCTCAGTTTCAGCCAACGGTGCGGGCTTCAATGTCTGCGCAGCCTGCTGCTCCGGTGTTAGCGCCATATCCTCCTCTCCCCCGCAAATTTCCATGTCAATCTCAGTGGTAGACACAGTCTGCGGAACAACGGAATCCTTCTCTTCCGACGGCAGTGCCATCTCCACGTCTTCTTGGACCTCAGCAGCCGGCGGTTCCGCGGAAACTTGGGGTACCATCGATGCTGGCGTCATTTTCACGTCTCCCTCTTCCGCGGTCGACGACGCGGGAACGCCATCTTCTCCTTTGCCCGCATCGCTGCGATCTCCGGCAGACTCAGTGGCGGGACCTACACCTGCACTGGTGACGGCGACGTCAGCGCCTTCCGACGCGGCCGGCGGCGTCTGCGGCACCACGTCGTCTTCAATTGCAGGCGCCATAGCTTCGCTCTCCTTCCGAATGCTGGAACGAAAAATGCAGCAGAGGCGTCCTGGGCTCAGCACCCATTCACCCGATTTTTCGGGGATTCAAGACTTTCTAACCCATTAACCCAGCATGATGGGTGGAGGGTTACATCCATCTTCTAGCAGGTTCAAACTATCAAAGCATCGGGATAGGGTTACATGTTGTGCTGTTTCCTGATTGGTACAAATAGCAACTTGAAAAATCGGCGATTGGTGCAAATAGTTTCCGCCTTGATTCTCAGATGGCTTCTTCGGAAGAGAAGTTGCATTTCTCAGACAGATTCAGCTCCTTCTTCTTCAGTTCCAAACAGAGGGCGTTGCAGTTTGAAGTGGGAGCGCGCCAAGGTTCAGAGTGAGATTCGCAACGGCGCAATCGCAAGAGAGTTCAAGCAGAACGACGCCTGACACAACTCCAATCGCAAGCAACCCCCAGCAGCGCGGCCCCCAGCAGGAAAGCCGGCCCACGCGCACCGCGACAACGAATTCGCAGAAACCAACGATGCTCGACTCGTTGTTACACCGCTTTTTCGCCCACGGCAGCACCGCCGGAAAGGAAGGCAAGCTGGCCAACGACGTCGGCGGTCAAGTGTCCCAGGAAACAGCGTTCACTCGTGAAGCGGACGTGGAGGGATGGGTGTTCCTCGCCGAGGAGGCGCAGGCGACGGCATCGGGTGGGAAGACGCGGACGTACGCGGATGTGGTCGCGGGTCGCACGTAAGCAGCACATCGCGTCGCCACGCACGTCCTTCAAACTAGAAAAAGCACTCCACCGTATCAAACACAACCGCAGCTACAACGAGCGACAGCAGGGTCATGACGCAACATGCGCAGTGCAGTGCAACGGGACACACGCACCGACTCACTGCTGAGCAAGCAAGCTACATACTGACACGACAGTCTTCCCACAAGCACAGACAAAAAGCGTTGGCACTTTCGACGCGAATATTTTTTTTTCCGCAGGCAGCGATGAACGCTAGTAAATATCAAACAGATTCCGAGGTGTCTTGATTAGCCCGTCGGATAGCACGCACCTACCTGTCCACCCCCCTTGTTGCAGAGTCCTCACTTCTCCTCGCTCTTTAGTTCGCACTCGGCTGGAAGGTAGGACAGCAGCTTCTCCGGCACCATTTGCTTGAGCTCGGCGTACGGAGCCTTGTGCAGGTTGAGCTTCTGGAGGATATCTGCATCATCATGGATCTCGAACGGGGCGCTGAAGTTGAAGAAGATGTCCTGACGGTCTTCAGACATCTCGCATTGGATCACAGTGTCTTTGCTGGTGTTGACGGCGATGAAGGGCAGGAACACTCGCCCTTCGTCTCGCGCCGCATTGGCCGCCACGGAGGAAACGCTTTCCGCCCGTTTCCGCTCGGCGTTACGCTTCAAGAGGTTCTTCATGGCGACTTGCTGCACCAAGAGGTCCTGCAGATGCTGCTTCTTCTGCTCCACGCTCTTCATACGCTCATTCCGCTCCGCCTGCTCGCGAAACAACAGAGCAAGTGATTTAATTATCCACAAGTATCAGGGACAGTCGACGCAGTCAATTGGACTGCAATACACACGCACCAAACGCATTTCGGTATCGTGCTGCAGGTTCGAGGGCAGCCCCTTCCATCGAATCTCCTTCCGCTCTTTTGAAATGATATCCATCGCCATCAGCACGTTCAGCGCATCATACACACGTCGGCGGATGTTCTTCTCATCGTATACCTGTCAAACAAGCTCCTTTAGTCTCTGGTATTGCATCGACAACAGACTTTCCTCCAGGCCAAGAGCAACTACTGCTGCCTTTACCGAATCGTTTGGTCGCATCGTGACGAACTCCCGCACCAGCTCGTCCGCGACTTCGTTGTAGGACGTCACGTGTTTCTCCTCCACTTTCTGGCACACCTTCATGCTAAAGTGGCGCAGACCTTTGTTGATCTTGAGGTACTTCCGTTTCTTGCCCGGGGAGCTGACACAAGCAGTGAGTTAAAGGTGAGCAACTCATGGCCCCCCATCAAACACCCGCTTCTGTGTGAATTGCATGCTGTTTGCGCGCATATGCAGACGTACGGACTGGTGAAAGTCGGGCTCGTGAGCGCCGCCGCTGCCGAAAGAGGCTTCTTCCTGTTCCCGATCTTAGCTGGCGGCGTCGCAGTCAACGAAGGCGTTGCTGGTTGCTGCAGGTCGACACACGTGCCGTTCTTCATGATTCCTACTTCCATCGCCATCTTCTCTGTCCCGTTGGACTTCATGATGTTGACGAAGTCGTCATGGAGACTGCTGGGCGTGACGGACACGTCGGCCGTGTCTGCCCCAAACGGCTTAACACCGTCGCTCTCCACAGCTTTAACCTCTTCTCAATCACAAACCACATACAAAATAATGAGCCAACACTGCCATATCTGCCACATGCGGTAAACAGCACAGCACGCACCTCGTGGGGCGTCATCCTTTTCTTCCAGATCCATCTCTGTCAGCTTCTTGAGCTCTCGGCGTGTGGCCCGCTGTTTCGTGATACCATTACTGGCAGCGGCCATCCGTTTCTTCCCCGTTATCCGCGCGGGCGCCTTCGGATTGCTCGTCCTCCCCACGGGCGAGCGCAACTTGGCGCTCACCGGAGTGCCCTGCGCTGCATCTTGGCTCTGCGTAGACATCGCGCGGCCTTCTGCTTTCTGGTCCACTCGCTCGTTTGTCTGGGTTAGCACCGCGACCGATCCATGCACGTATATAGTCAGCAGTGTGAGGCTAATTCGCTGCCCTCATTGCAAGCAGGGTCGCGGCGACAAGCGCACACAGGTACCGACCGATCGGCGCTCACCGAATGCGTTCACCGTTCTTCAAATAAAAGCACGACAAAAAGGGGGGAATCGAATCACGGCGGTGGATGATAAGGAAATTACACACGCAGCGTGATTTCATCCAATCGTCATGGCGTTTCAGAATGAAAAGGAGTCACAATTGGCTACAAATACGCTCTGTATTCAGCTGCAGGCAGACTTTTATTGGCTGATATTGGCCTCTCATCCCCTCGACTTTTATCGAAAAAGGGAGTCGAGGGGACACGCCACCAACGAAGCCGAGCAAGATGCCGCGCGACGACGACTTCTACGTCCGATACTAGTACGTGCACGCGTCAGGCTACGGCTTGGAGGGACCCGCAGACAGAGAAGTATCTGCTCGTGCTAAGAATGCTCTGCTTGCTGCGCTTTTGGATCGTTGCAGTGTTGGCCATCGAGGCAAGTTTGGCCACGAGTTCATGGAGTTCGAGTTCCGCGCGGACGGGAAGCTGCGCTATGCCAACAACTCCAACTACAAGAAGGATTCCATGATCCGCAAAGAGGGTGGGTGTGCTTGGCAGCGCTTGTCTTCTGGTGGCGACGCATGGGCGGGCGCCAGTCAGGTTCGCACGCCGGCAGATAACTAACAGTGGCGCGTGTTGCTTTCATGCAAATTGTGCTACATGCAGTGACGGTGTCTCAGTCGGTGATAGATGAGGTCAAGCGGATCATTAGCGATAGCGAAATCACAAAGTGAGTGCTTGCACCGACGTGTGGAATGGTGCGGCTGCGATACAACTGCGCCGACATCGTGGAAGACTCACAAGGTGTGACCGTGCGTGATGCAACGACAGGGAGGACGATAAGGACTGGCCCGAACCGGACCGCGTCGGCCGTCAAGAGCTGGAGGTCGTGCTGGGCGACGAGCACATTTCCTTCACGGTACGTTCTGGTTCGTCTTATATTTTGTGCTCGACGGTGGTTGCTCCTTGACTCTGGTGCCTGAGCTCACCACACTCACTTACTTGTCCTACGAACTATTCTTGATTTGCCAACGTGCATCAGTGCGCGAAGATCGGCTCGTTGCTGGACGTTCAAGACAGCAAAGACCCCGAGGGCTTGCGGGTGCTCTACTACCTGGTGCAAGATCTGAAATGCCTCGTGTTCTCGCTGATCACGTTGCACTTCAAGGTGGGTCCATTGCATTCCTTTACAATCGTTCATTACTGCAAGATGAGCGACGAGCTGTTCTTCTCAACTGCTGCGCATGACCTCCTGCTGTTGTCTAACTTCAATATCCTGCGTTCTCTCCCGATTCTCAGATTAAACCCATTCCGTAAAGCGAGGCGGAGATTCTCCAGCCCAATCGCCTTTGTTCAGGGACAGCACGCCGACACAGCCACTTGCCGCCAGTGGCTTCCGTCCGATCGATCGTCTTGATCCAATGACCAAGCACGTCGAGACAAGGAAGCCACCAACCGGCCATGGTTGCCGTGTTGCGATCTTCGTTCCCCGTCAAACCCGATCATTTCCCTCCCACACTTGATTCTACACTTTATCAAGGTCCCGAGGTTTTCGGCCGCTCCCATCTTGCTCGTCGTTCCTTCCCTTTTCCTTCTTTCTTGGGGTAGGGGAGGGGGATTCCTCGCGTTTTAAACGAGTTTAAAACGACTCAGAAGAAGGCCCGCAGCCCCGCGCCCGCCCCACAACGACCCCCACAATCGCTCGATAGACCTGCGTGTGCCACGGCGAAGTGGAGAAAAAGAAGCAAGTGCGAAAGAAAGAAGAAGGAAGAAGCGCACTCACTCACTCACTCACGCATCCGCATCCGCAGCGCACCTGTACCCCCCGCGTTGCCTCGGCAGACCCCATCCAGCGCTCACAGAGAAGACAGCGTCGAGCGTCGACGGGTTGAGCAGCAGCAAAAGCCGCATACAACAGCAGCTCTCTCGCGCCTTCTTTTGCGTCTACGTCCAGCGGACTCGCAAAGCCAAGCACAGCTAAACGAGGGATCATGTCGCAAGGAAGGACGTGTCATTTCAAGCTGGTGTTGCTGGGCGACACGGCCGTGGGGAAGTCCTGTCTGGTCGTGCGGTTCGTGCGCGACGAGTTCTTCGAGTTCCAGGAGCCCACCATTGGAGGTATGTATGCGCTTGCGTGGGTTGAGCCGTGCGGTTCTTGTCCGGGGTGCAGTTAATGCGGATTGCAGGACGCGTCCTCTTGGCTTTCATATGCGCATGATACCTCTTCGTCAGCGTATGCATGGAGATCCGAGTGCCCTAATCCGTTTTTTATCGTCGTTGCGGTTGATGTGCTTGCGGAAATGTAGCTGCCTTCCTTACACAGACGGTCAGTCTCGAGGACGGACTGACGGTCAAGTTCGAGATTTGGGATACCGCAGGACAAGGTGCGTTTGAGTTGGGCTTGGTGCGCCGAGGAAGCCACGACGCGCTCACTGACTCGTGTGTTTGTGCTGGAATGTGTGAACTGGCTCTGCTGGACGTGCGTAGAGCGGTACCGGAGCTTAGCGCCCATGTATTACCGTGGCGCTGCTGCTGCCATCGTCGTGTATGACGTTACCAACAAGGTATGGCATGGGCACGAGGGGCTGTGGAGTCCTGATTGCAGGGGTTGAGCAATGCGAGCATTCAATTTACTGATTCTTCTCTGTCATTCGCCATCCAGGACTCATTCACCGGTGCCAAGTCCTGGGTGAAGGAACTGCAACGTCGCGGGGACCCGAATGTGGTAATTGCTCTCGCCGGTAACAAGGCCGATCTGGAGGCGCGTCGCAAGGTGGAGTTTGAAGAGGCGCACCAATACGCGGAGGACAACGACATTCTGCACATGGAGACCTCGGCGAAGACCGCTGTGAACGTGAAGGACTTATTTGTGGCCATCGCCAAGCGGCTGCCGAAGAACCCGCCGCAGCCCGAGCGAGAAGCGTTCCCGATCACTCCGCCCCAGGCCGCCAAGTCCAAAAGCGGATGCTGCTAGGGAATCCAGCCGCAGCAAAAGGAATGTGATCCAGCAGCTTCAACGGCACATTACGACCCCATTCATCGTGGTTCACAGACGATCGGAAGCCCCTCGTTCCGAGCGCATTCCACTTTCTGCTAGATCAATGGATGGGTGGACGAATGGAGAGAGGTGCTGAGGGAGAGAGAGAGAGTGACCAGAAGGAGGAAGGAGAAAGCAAAAAGAAAAAGAAGCTGCGGGCGCGCGTTGGTTGCTCAAGCCGATCGGTCGGGCGGAGGAAGGGCGGAGATATAATGCGAGCTGCTCTGTTTGGATGTTCTAAGCTAAATATCTATTTGCTGAGCACACGTCGCTGGCTTGCATTGCGCCACTCGTCGTCCATTTCCCGCTGCGAACGGTCAAGCAAGCGAAGAAACCAAAGAAGCCAATCTTGTTTATGTTTTTCTGTTTCGAGTCGCATGCAGGCATCGGTCTTTGCTTCTCCAAGACGCTAGCGCACGTAAAATAAGGCAAATCTTTGAGCACGGCCTTCAAGTTCATCCCAGCCTGTCCTCTCAAGCTGTTCCGTCGGCCGTTTACCCACAAAAAAATAGAGGCCTGCAGCGTCGCCATGGCGCGTCTCATGAAGCAAAACGCAGCGTTTCCCCACTTTCTCGCCCTTTTCCCTGGCCGTGAGTCGCTCGCTGACCCGCTTAGTACTTCTTGTCCTTCTTGCCCTGGTCGTCAATGCCGACCGTGGAGTTGATGCCGAAGATCCGCACACGGTCCAGCTCCGGCAGCTTGGCCAGGATCAGCGTCGCCCAGATGGGGAAGTTGATGAGGAGGTGGCGCGTGTCGTAGTCCGTCGCCACAGAGGCCGCCAGGAACAGGAGGGTGGGGATCATCATCAAGAACTTCTTGGTGCCCGTCCACGGGTGTCCCTGGTCGATCTGCTCGTAGAACGTCAGCTCGCGGTAGTCGCCCATCGAGTTGTCATCCGGCGAGCCCTTGATCCAGTGCATGATACCAAACGAAACCTGCGTCGCATCACGTAAACGTAGTATCAAATATAGACACGATCATGCGATCAGTTCCCCGGTACCATGAAGGATTCCGATGCCACAATCAGACGTCCTGGTTACATTACGCCGCGCATTTTCGCCGTGAAAGGACGAATCGAAGTGGAGGTTCACGTACCACGCCATGGATGACATTCACCGCGGTCAGCGCGTCCGGCGCGGGGAACACAATGGGCATCGCCATGTAGAGCGAGGCCAGCAGCAGGATGTAGAACGTCCAGAATCCGCGCGAGTCCATCCAGTTCACGTTCTTGTTCGTGTCGACGTGGGCGGCCATGGTTGCAATGTAGCTGCGCTCGCTCTGCTTCTGCGATCCAAGTGGTCGGGCACGCAAGCGTATCGTTTCGAGGCACGCGCTCGTCGAGGGGGGAGGAGGGAAGTCGCGTCGGTCGCTTCTTCGCTTCGGGCTCGTTTCTTTTGCTTATGATCGATCACAGCGAAAGAGCGAAAGAAGCCCGGCCCCAATAATATCCACAAGCGACGTTTCTAGAGCGCCGATTGGCTGAAACCCGACGGCTTCTTTCCATCAAATGCAAGCGAAGAGTGTTGGTCCCTCACGGCGCATGGGTTGTTGCAATGAGTTTTGTACCGGTATCTGTATGACGCCATAATCAACGCAAGATGAATTTTGGAAGAGGTGGGGGTGGGGCAGCGGAGGAGGGCGGACCGAAACAAACAGGCAAATGGCTATGGCAGCGATGGCTGGCTGTTCGTGAGGGAAACCTGCAGCTGCCAACCAACTCGACGTCCCAATTGCAGCTCGCCACCTCGGATTTCTTGCATTTTGCTCCGAACCAATTGGCAGGAAACGGAGGCGTGCGCGTTGTGATTGGCCGGAATGCTAGCTGCAAGATGAGGAGTGCAACTGCTGGCGCAAGTTTTCTCAGTTCTTTTTTCGCGTCCCCCAGCACTGGTCTTCGCTGCTTGCGCCGCAAGTTTACGAACAAGATGCGCCAACACTCTCACGTCATGCTGCCATGGCGAGATTCTGAACCTCAAAGATATGCCAGATGAACGACCCGAGATCTTCACGCCTCTGTTGGCAGGGCCGCCTTCGCTCCAGTCCGCTGAACAGCATCCATCGCCGAGCGATTTGCAGTCTGCATCACACCACTGCCAGTGCTGTAGGTCCATGCAACCTGCCAGGGCCCACCTTGCCTTTGCCACCGCTATTGAGCCCCCTCCGTGTTGACGTCGAGACCTTCATCCGCCGCGTTGACGCCGCCGAGCATCAGTTCTCTGGTCGGCGCAGTAGCGCTCAGCCTCGTGCTGTTGCTGGCGAGCAGTCGTGGGAATCACCGCCCCGACCACCGAAGAGTCCCACCCAATGAGTACGAGCTCCTGCGTGGTGGGATTGCACCACCGCGAGGCAAGACTGCTCCCAGTGTGTTCGTTGCACGTTGGATGCTGTCGGCCGTGGCTGATGAGAGCATTGAGGTCTATGCTATGTGTCAGACACAGTCCGTCGACGTGTGCCCAGTTTCGGCAGCCGGAACGGTGGCGGCAGCGCTGCTTGATCCCGTGAAAGCGACACAAACCTTTTTTCTCCGAGGGCTTCGTACATCCGTCGACACGGCAACGCACGCTCTCCTCGCGCACAGTACCGGAGAGCGCCGCCCTCGTCACCGAAGCGTCCTGCTCGGTGTCCATGGGTCCTTCAGAGGTGAGACCGTCGCAAAGCGACGCGATGCTGCCGATGCGTCCATCGTGCTGTTCACGCTGGCGATTTTGCGTGTTCTCGCTGCTACCAGGAGTATTCATGAGTGGGCTGTGCTTCAGACACATCCCTTGAACCTGAGCCCAGTTGCGACAGCCACCTGAGTGGCCGCAGCGCCGCCCTCCGCCGTGTAACCTGCAAAATCCATTACCCTGGGAACTCTTCGTGCACCCCTTGGCTTGACAGCGAACGCCACCGCCGTGCGCCTTGCACAGCCCGTGTGACTGCGCTCCCTTCCCGCAGCCAGCCACTACGCAGCGTATGCCGCCGCCGTGTAAAACGCAGAGATCGTTGCTGCAGGCAGCACGAGAGCAACGAGACACTCTGCAACGTTTCCCACCGCCATGCTTCTTGCACAACCCCCGGGACCGCGGTAGGTTCGCACAGCCGGACACCGTGCACTGCCTCCTCCATTGTTTGGCTTCGGTTTCCCCGCTGCTGCGATCGTCAGAAGGCAGTGGCACACCGCCGCCGTCGGCGTTCTCGACTGACTGGCGTCCTTGATGCGCGCTGTTAAGCTCAACTTGGAGATGCTGTTGGCCGTCCCTGGGGGAGGACACATCTCCTGTCACGGAGGCGTCCCGCTCGACGTCCGCGCGCGCATGCGCTTCGTTGCCATTCTCCATTGGGTTTGATGGATCTGGTTTGGTTCGCTTTGCTGACAATGATACTTTAGGTATACATATTTACATTTATTTTTCTATTGCTACATTCTCTCCCCCGATCCAGTGACATTGGGCATCGTCCCCTTCACAGCAGAAGTGAGGCTTCCCCAAGAATTCGCCCCGCGCGAAGGCATCTTAGCCATGGACTCCACGGAGAGCTGGGTGCAGGACACGTTCGCGCCGGTGGTGCTGACCTGCTCCACACCGGAGGTGGAGCGCATCGCGCAGAAGAACAACCTGTCTCTGGCCGACCTGCTGAATGGCTTCGCTATGCTGGACGACGCGGACACGCCGCTGCGTTCCGTGACGCATCCGATCCAGTTGGCGCGCTTCAACTTCCGCTTCCTGGCGGCCAGCCAGTTCGGTACGTTAGGCGCAGCCGCGGCCACGGAACAGCTCAACGCCAGTGTCAAGCGAAACCCGCCGCGTCATGACGCGTCAGCGTCTGCGGTGGAGCTGGACATCCCGCATGTCTCTTCCGTCGACGATGTGCCCACGTATCTGCGCGCCATCGGCGCCGATGTCGAGGCCAGCGACCCCATGCCGTGGTACCGCGCGTTCAAGCATACACTCATGGACACGTTCCGCTGCGAGGAGTACACCATGATGTGTCACCCCGTGGCTATGCTGGTCGTGGTGTCTTCCACCGATCCGAACCCGCGGCACAGCTTCGAGGAGCTCACGGCGCCGCACGCGTTGCCGTCGGCGTTCCAGCAGGGCTTATACGACGCCACGCTGGTGCCCAAGTTCTACGTGGTGCTTCACGATGTGCTGGAGACCGAGGGCACGTCCATCGACCCGGACGCCATCCTCCGCAGCCTCAACATCACCACGCTCAACGGCGTCGTGCTTCGCGTGAACTCGGTGCCTGTGGAAGAAGCCGTGGTGCCATCGCAATTTGCGTCCATTTGGAGCGAGAGCCCGTACGTGAGGCCTCCACTATTCCCTGGAAACATGGAGACGTATCCGCAGGTGTGTGAAGGTCTGGGCACGTTGCTTTCCAGCGATGACGTGGCTCGACTCCGGACATTCGTGCGTGAATTCGGTCTGCGCTTTCTGCTGTCGTCGCTCGAGACACGCATCTATCAGCTAAATGAGGTCGTCTCGGCCATGAAAAAAGGCGTGAAGAACGTGTTCAAGTCGTGGCTGCGCAAGCCCAAGGACCTCTCGCGGCCGGCGAACGCGGCGGCCAGCGGCGGCATCACGTATCGCTGCGACTCCATCGAGGCGCAGACGCGGTTGTTGGCCGACACCGCGTTCCTCGTGCGCGACTACGAGTTGGCTCTGCAGATGTACCGCCTGGTGCGCGACGACTACAAGTCGGACAAGTCGCTGCTCCACAGCGCGAACGCCAACGAGATGATCGCGCTCTGTCTGCTGTTCACCAAGGGTTCGCCTATGCAGATGACCAACGCCTTGGACTCGGCCAACGCAACCTACGCCAAGATGAACACGCCCACGGCGCAACGTCTGGCTATTCGAACAGCGGTGATCGCCGGGGAGGTCTATCACACGCTGAGTCATTCAGGGTTGTTCACGGACTACATGGACAACGCCTCGGCCGCGCTGATTCGCGGTTCCACGATGGAGCAAGGCATTTGTGCGGCGGTGCTCATGGAACGCGCCGCGCTGTGCGATCTCCGGGCGCGGATGCCGAAATTCCGGAAATTCGGCTTCCGGATGGTGATGGCAGGCCATGTCTACGACTCGTTGGGTCATGAGCGCCACTCAGCGAGATGCTACTCGATGGCGAGGGCTGTCTACGACTGTAGTGGGTGGTTTCTGGTCGAAGACCACATCAACTTCATGCTCGCACAGCAGGCGAACAAGCTGGACGACCGCATGGCCTCCATCAACCTGTTCCTCAAGCTCATCGGCACTGGACGCAACTCGGCCAGTCAACAGGAGGCCATGCTGTACGATTTCGGGCTCATGGTCAAGGATTTCTTAGCAACAGAGCGCGTCGATGCCTCACCATCCTCGTTTTCGCGAGGTGGCCCTGTCTTGGTGAAAGACGGGGATGGGAGTGCCAAGAAGCTGCTTGTGAAGGATCTGTGCATGCCTGAGCTTGAGGATAGGTCCACGGTTGTGTTCGCATCGGCCAATGCGTTCGGCATTGATCGTGCCATTGATGGCAACCAGTCGGAAGCGGAGACGTGGCTCGAACTGGAGCAGGTCGTCGACAAGCAGAACCGACTGCACCAGTATGTGACTTCGGCATCCAGTACTGGCGGCCAAGGAGGAAGCGCGGCGAAGAGCTGGTTTGCGCCGCCGCATGCGTACGCTGGTCCCTATCGCAACAAGAAGAATGGAACGGGCAAGAAACCGGAAAATTACGTTCTCGGGGAGCAGATCTATGTCGAGTTTGTGATGAAGAATGCGCTCTCATGCGCCGTCGACGTGGAAAACATCCATCTATTCGGGAAGTTCGAGGCCGCTGGGGACAACGGGGACGTGTTCGACGTCCCCGAGAGCAGCGAGGCCGGCGAGAAGCGGATTGTGATTGATAGCGTGAACCTTCAGCTGCTGCCGTGTAGCGAAGAGCGCGTGCGTCTTGCCGTGTGTCCGAAGATCCGCGGGAAACTCAATCTGATCGGCGTGCGGTGGTCGATTTGCGGTGGCGATGTGCAAGGAGAGCACGCGTTTGACATCCCTGGACCGCTGCTTCAAGACACAAGAGCGAATCGAGAAGCTCGAGCCCGTGCTCCCAATACGAGTCTGATTGCCAACGTCGTGGAGTGCATGCCGTGGCTGGGCGTGAATATCGAGGGAGTCGCAAGGGAGGCGTTCGTTAACGAACTCATGGAACTGAAGGTCTCGCTGATTAACTCGGGCACTGCGGCTCTGGCGGGACTCCAAGTGTGCTGCACTGACCTTATGATCTGCGCGTCAACGGGCGGTGGAGACGAACTGTGCGGATACATTGGCGCCAGTGGCCACGTTGTGGATTTGAGTGAGGTTACTCTGGTGCCAGGAGAGACGAAGCAAGTGACGGTGTGGGCACGCGGCTCTGTGCCTGGGAGACAGCAGGCAGCGTTGCTGTTCAAGTACAAATCGTCTACTGCTGAGGGAGAAAACGTGACCAAGTCGACTCTGTCTCGCTCGGTGAAGATGAAGCTGGAGTTGGATTTGCTGCCGTGTGTGGATGTGTCCTACTCCATCGACCCCAGCTTCGGTGCCAGTGGCGAATACATTCTCGGCGTCACCGTCTCGAATCAGCGAGGCGATCACCTTGAAGCAGCAGGAAATCTCGACGGGATGGTGCGGCTGGAGAAACTCCTTTGTGTTAGTGACGCGTGGACGATTGAGAAGATCGTGCGGCCGACGACGCTCAATGCGGCGAATCTGCGTGATTCACTGCACCTCGGGTTCCTGGAGGCCAGTACGAGCTACTTCCGCGTCGTTCGCCGGCCTAGTGCTTCTGCTGCAGACTCCTCGGGCTATCAATCCTGCGCTGTAGCTCTGAGCTTGGAGCAACGTGACGAAGATGTGCCTGGAAAGCTGCCGTTGGAGCAGTTTTTGTGTCTGGAGAATGCGGCAGAGCTGGCTCGAGGAGGTCGTTCAGCCGCTGGAGACGGCAATGGCCCTGGCAATGAGGGCAAGCGAGGCGGAGGTGGCTTCCGGACGATTCAGAGCGTGCGGCGCGAGAACAAGGCGATGAAAAACGCGGCCCCAGGAGACGAGAGCAGCGGCCAACTGTCGCAGAAGGAGCCGCAGCCCACGACGAAAGACGCGCTACTCTCGGGTCCAGACACGGACGGACATCTCGTATTGGTGTGGTCCACCGAGTGCACGGCGTCTTACAGCGACCGAGTGGTCGGGGTTGGACCACGCCGAGCTGTGGGCCAAGCCAACATGACGTCGATGCAGATCCGCTCTCGTCCTCAAGCGACTTCGTGTCCGTTGACTGTGACGCTCAGCTACAAGGACTCGGTCCAGCTGCAGCGCCCCATGCAGTCTGGCACCCCGTCGGGACTCTGCCTGGCCGAGTTGGAGATCGTGATGCAAATCTGCAATGACTCGGCGCTCAGCTCACCACCGCTGGACTTCACGGTGGAAATGCTGCATCCTGAAGAAGCTCAGACCCCGCCGCTTTCTGCTTCTGCATTGACCAAACTGCAGGCGATCCCGTCTCCAGACACGCCCTCATTCCGCGACGCGGCGCCGCATTTCTTTTGGGCCGGACTCACGAAGAAGAAGGTCAAGCAGTTCGCGCCCAACACTCAAGTGGCCGTCAATCTGAAGGCGTGCTTCGTGGCGTCAGGCATCTACGACTTGAACCGCTTCCGGTTCGTAGTGGAGGCCGCCACTTCCTACGGACAGCCGAGCGTGTTCGTGTTCCCTGCGAAGTACCTCGTGTACGTGAAGCCGCCATCGGCGACGTCCGCTTCTGCTGCTATCGCCTCGCCAGCACCGGCGTCGATGCCTCTGCTACCTGAGGCCGATCAAGCAAGTGGAGAACAGCTCGTGTCCGTGCCCTGAGCTTTCGTCGCCGTCCAGCCTTCATGCAACTAAGGTACGGTGATCGTAGGTGCCGAGTGATACGTTACCTTGTGCGTGCTATGGTACAGAACAACAAGCAAGAAGAGAAGCCGAGCATCGACTGCATGCATTAAATGCCAACCAAAGGGAGCGAGATTACTTACTCATGCGGCCATCAAGCGCTTGTACTTCTGCTCGATGAGGCGGATCTCTTCATCGTCCGAGTCGGACAGGGAGTACCCAGGCGGGTCGCTGGCGAACTTGATGCGTGGCACGCAGAAGCTGTGGAAGTCCAGCGGTGGCGTCGTGAAGCAGCCGCCGTGGTGGTCGACGAAGCCGCCGATCTTGCGCAGATATTGGTCAGGCGCAAGCAGCCGTTCAACGACCGAGCGGTCATCGCCGCTGGCATCAGCATCGTCTCCATTTGCTTGCATTTTGCGGCTTGATACAGAGTTCGTCTCGAATGCGTCGTCGTCTTGGGCACCGTTGCTATCGCCGACGTCTTCGTCGCCTGAATCACCACCAGTCTGGCTCTGCACAGCACTCGCCTCGGTCACCTGAGTTGTCTGCTGTGGCGCACTCGAGCCAGTCTGTGAGACCTGCGACCGGTCCAAACTATCCTCTGCATCAGCATCGGCCTCATTATTGATATTGGCTTCCCCGTGGTCTCCCGGAGCTTCGCGTTTCTGGAGTCGTTTGCTTGCAATTGACGACGACAGCGAAGACAGCTCGGAGCCCACAGACTTGTTGCTGATCGACGACAGCCCCAAGGAGCTCATGGACTCGTCCTCCTCTTCATCGCTCGCATCATCCTCGTCGTTCTCTCCAATATCACGATCAAAGCTCTTGTCGAGGTCGTCACGGTCTGGCTGCGGGGCTGATATCTGCGACGTTCGAGAGCTTGTCAGCCCAACTTCACGCCTCGTGAAAGTGCCGGAGACGTCGCCCACTGCTCCGATGCTCGAACTACTAGCGTCCGAGTTGTAGGCATCTTCATTCGGATCAGCAGCCGCTGGATTGCGCTCGCTTCTCGCAGCAGCCAGCAGGCGCCGCAGTTGCGCGATCTGCTCCTGCATCTCATGCAACTGCCTCTGCTGATTCTCTAGGATCTGCTGGTGCTGAATCGTGAGAAGTTGCTGCGATTGACAGCAACTTCGGTGGCTGTCGTCATTGCTGTAGGAGTGAGCTGGCTGGTGAGGGGCCGCATCGACTGGTACAGTCGGAGAGAGCAGGCGTTGACGCTCCTCGTTGGTTTGAGCGGGCCCAGAATCTCGCAGATTGCCATGTGAAGAGGCTCGAGGTTCACCACCAGTGTCCGATTCGTGCGTGGTACCTCTCGCATCACCCGCTTCTTCGTGTGCCAGCTCTTGTCTGGATTCACTCGAGTCTGCAGCACCAGCCAACGAGGTCACATCCGGTTGGATCGGCCAAATACTGGCAAGTTCCTCCTCTTTTTCCTCACTTTCCGCATCATCCAATGACCGTGAGCCTCCATGGCCGCCAGCGTTCGACTCGACAGACATCGGAAATTCGTTGGGCTCCGGCGTTTCAGCTTCTTCGCGACGCGGGGCGGTCGGGATCTTCATCTGTCGCCTCGCTGCCTCCCACTCGTTCGTTGGCGAAGGGGCCAACGTGAGTTCCACATCGGTGGAGAAGTTCGAAACCCCCACAAGACACGAGCGCCGTTGAGCATACAGCTCCATTGGGAGTGGGGTAGCCGGAGGTGACAGATACTCGGAGAAGCTGCACTCGAAAAAGCGCGGCAACAAACCAACAGCCGAGCCATCGCTAGCGTCGTCGGCGGGATATAACGCCACCAAGAACGTGTTCTTCGCAGGTCCCACCCGCTCCTTGATAGTCTCGGACATGAGATACCCCATACATGCGAAGTACAAGAACGGATCGGTGAGCTGTCGACGCGCCGTCTCCTCGTTCCACGCGTCGTCAACATGAACGCCGTACACCCAGATGCCAACGCTCGGCTGTTGCAGCACTAATGGGTCCACCTTAAGCAGCGGCACGGCCTTCCGCGTGCGATCCAGCGTGAGGTATCCAGATCTCCGTGTGTCTGCGCCAGTGCCGAATTCACGCCGTGCTAGACTTGAGGCCAGTGGCGTCATGAGCAACGGCAGATTCCGCACGAGCGAGAATTTGAACAACACGGGCGACGCAGCGCACTCGAGCTGGAAGTCCAGCTGGGCCGCGTGCGGTGCCGACGGGAACAGCAGCAGCTTGGGCTGGAGTTTCAAGGCGACGTCATCGGTCTGTTCGTCACGGTAACAAGTCTGCATCGCCGCGATCGTGGACGCATAGCTCTCCTGGGAAAGCCCGGGCTGGCTCCGATCCAGTACGACGTACACTGGAACGCGCCACGTGCCAGCAGCATGAGCATCCCTCTACAAAAACCATATCAAAGCCGAGGAAATTAGCCACTGCATTCTGAGGAATGGATCCCAAGGTCGTGTACCTGCTGGACCATAATGCTGCGTACCTTGTTTAGCGCCACTCCATTGAACTTGACCTTCTTTGGACGGGGCGATACGGCGTCGCCATACAAATAGCATAGCACACCTCCTGCCCGTGCTGTTTTCTGGTCCTTGTAGAGCCGGAACACCTCCTTAAGTGCGGTCGCGGACACCACCATACGCGGCAGCACTTGCTCCAATGCTACGCCAATCGGCGCTGCGGACAGATGGCGTCGGTCCCTAGAATCCATCCCAATCACCCGATAGAAATCAGTTCGACACTGTTTGGATCCAGCATCACCCGCACAAGACGTCGCCGTTCTTACCATAGCACCGATCGCGTCGTCGGGAACTGGATGGTACCGACATGGAGACGAGGAACACGCGGCGCCTGGTCGTGATGGCGCTTGCCTTTGGACTCCGACGGCCCCGCGCTCATGTGAAGCGGCGCTCTCGGCGCACTGGGCGTGTGATACGGCCGATGCGCGCTCATAGACAGTCTGCTACGTCCGGACGTCGGAGGTGGAAGCGGCAGCGACGTGTCGTCGTCCGTTGTATCGGAGAAGAACGCCGACTGCGGGTACCGCTGGTGGAACCGTCGACTGGCCGAGACGCGGCGCCGCCGCGCGTCTTCCTCGCTGCTGCTGGAGCTCGTGACGGTGGCCAGTCGCACACGCGGGCCGAGCCGCGGCACGGGCGCGGAGATGGTCTGGTCGCTGTCCTGCAGCTCCTCGTCGAACCGCGCGAACGGCCGGCGCATGGCCTCGAAGCTGCTGGCCATCCTCGTGCTGGTGATCGGGAAGTGACTTTTTGAGGGAATGCACCTCGTCGATTGGTCGAAAAACGAATATTTGAAAATGCACAGAGTGATGGTCCATTTTCAAAAACGTCGAAGCGTCGTGTCGTAGTTTACCAGAGAAGATATGAAAACTACCCCCGCAGTGATGATGCAGATTTAACTCTAAATCGCTTCATTTTACGCCTAAAACAACGCGAGCCATCATCCAAAGGGGAGTCAACACACTTGGCATTTGATTACCACATGCTTGTTAGGACGCAGCGCTTCAACCGTGGCTCGAGAGCGGCGCTTCGCTCCATCCGCTCAGGCCTGGCTGTTGATCGCCTCAAGCAGCAAGGGCTCGAGCGCGAGGAAGAACTCGTTGGGCGGGCGGCGACTGAGCACGCCCTGCTCGATCTGGCCGCGCTGCTCTTGGAACTCGTTGGGCTCGAAGGTGTACGAGATGCCGGTGCGCTCGCAAGCACGTTGCACCGCGAGCTCCAGCGGTGATGGGAGCTGGAAACACCCGGCGCGAACCATGAAGTTGCCCATCCAGTGCAGCGTCTTGCTGCGCGCGGCCGCCAGCTGCAGGAAGAGCGTGCAGATCTTGAGCGTGGTCACGCATTCCTCTCGAATGCCGAGTGCACGTAGCGCCATGGCGTCGCGCTCGGCGTCCAGAGAGGCGATGTACTGCCGCACCGCCGGCGAGAAGGCCACGCGACTCTGAGGATACTCGAGCCAGTCGAAGCGCGCTTCGGACAGATGGAACCAGCTGGGCAGGATGCAGCCGTGGTCGATGGGCACCATGGTGAACGGTTTCTTCTCGCCAATGAGCAGGATGTTCCCGGGGTGGCGGTCTGTATTGAACACGCGTACATCCAGCAGTGCGATGCGATGCACCTGCTCCACAGGCACGAACTCTTGGGCGCGTTCGAGGTCGAAGGGCATGCCGAAGCCCTCCATACTACCGATACTGCTAGTCATGAAGCGCTGCACGGCTCCTTGCTTGGCTCTTCCGAGACTCGAGAGTCGAAGCCGCGCCACTGCCGTGGGTGGCACGCCACTGAAGCCATTGCTGCGTGAGTCCAGCACGTACGCGGCTTCTTCCCGGACGGCTCCTTCGCCGGCGAATAGCCCTTCACGTACGAACTTCTCTTCTTCGGCAGGCTTGAAGAGTGCGAGTTTCTGGCCGCTGGACCGGGATTGCACCGCATACACGCCGCCTTCCCCTTCACTCACCGGATCGGCGACGCCATCGGCTGTAGCGTTGAGCTCCGCGACGTCCCAGAGCATGTTGCGGCGCACGCCACCGCCAGAACTCAGGCGTCGCAGTCTCAAGCGTGCGATGAAGCCATCCTTGCCTTGCTGAGCTAACTCGTCGACATCCACGTACACGTCGTCGGCCAGGGAGCCGAAGCCCGCGCTTCCAAGGCTGCTGTGCAAACACGGGCGTTGCATCCGATTGGGGTGTGAGTGGCTCGCTGATCCCGCTAGCAGCTTGTATACAGCGATGTTCTTCTCGCCGACCTGGCAGCCCAACTGCAGGTTTTGGGCCACCGACTGTACCATCTGCTTCTCAGCGTCGCTGAAGTAGTCGGGGAACATGGTGATCTGTGCGTCGCCGTCGGCCTGGAACTCGCGTAGTTCCTGGTGCAGGGAGGCCTGCTTGACAAGTTCTTCACTCAGGGGCAACGAGGGAGACGGCTGTAGTGCGACTCCTGCTTTGGCAGGCGAGCGCCGGAGATTGGCGAGCGAGAGCTTCTTGTCGGAACTGCACAGGTCCAGGAGGTTGTTGCCCTCTGTCGAAGCCCTCTTACACGGACTATTACACTCGGAGTCGTCCGCGATAGACCCACTGCGCCTAGCGCAGCCGCTGTTCTCGTCATCCTGCGGCTGGTCGTCGCGCTGCTGCTTCTTGCGGGACAGCAGTGAGCTGCTGATCGTGGGTGGATCGCTTTGATTGCCGTTGTTACCGACACTACTGCTCTCTGTGGCCGCGACACGGGCATTCTTCTTGAGCAGCACAGGACTGGAAGGCCAGTGCAAGGCCGACCGCCAGAGCGGACGGGAGTGTGAGTCGTGCTCCCCCGCCCCAGCACCGCGAGGGGCCAGACGCGAGCGATGGAGACCACTCGAAGGGTTCACGAGATGCAGGAACTGGCGAGCGGACGACGTTGGCTTGGCCGTGGCCGTGGATCCCGCGGAACTCTCCGTTTCGACGCGACTCGTCGACATGGTCACCATGGCTGTCAGGTTGCTCGTTGTCCGACCGCTTCGCCTCCAAATCCGCCTACTAGCCACTCCTGGCCGGCGGAACAGTCCTACGACCGCCCCCTCCCGACACCGGCTTATACGTTGAAGCTTGGCAACGACAGGCACTTACTTCCGTGCGGACTAGCGCGGCGAGGAAATACTACGGTCAAGGACGGACGGAGGGGCGGGGAGGCAGCGGGACAGCCGGACCAAACGTGCGAGAGCGGGCTCGGCTCTTTGCTGTCTTTCGCCTTCGCTCGACCTTCCGCTTTAGTAAATGCCGCGTCTTCACTGGGTTCCGCTTGCGCATACTCGCATACTCCCGCTTAGAAAATGTGGCGTTTGGGAGTTTTTCTATATCAAGTCTGTGCGTAGATAAGATGCGGATCTTATCTAGACGCAGCCTTGATTTAGAAAACGAAAACAAATTGCATCCGCGGAAGCAAGCAAACGGGACTCGCTGGACATGTCGAAGCTTCCAGAGGCCGCCTTCGCAGCGGGACGCTCTATAATAAGCCCGCGGGCGTGCCAACGCCATCGAAGCGAATGCCGGGGAAAGTTATCTACTAGTACTAGTACTACAGTAGCCTATAAAGCCTTTCAAGCGACAATGTGGTGCAATCCGTCGCTCAGTCCGCTGTAGTCCGGTAATGTGGCGAGGCCTCAGATGAAGACTTGCAACGAGCCCGCGCACACATAGCGCATAATGTTCAGGGCGGCGTTCGCGTCTCGACCAGCGCGGTAGTCGCAGCGGGGGCACGCGAACACGTCGTTGCTGCCGAGCTTCACATGCAGACGGTAGCACTGACCGCACGTGCGACTCGTGTACATCTCCGAGCACACCACCGTCGACTTGCCTCTTACCTCGCACTTGGCTTGGAGCAGCTGGCGGAACTTGAAGTGGTTTAGGCTCAGTATGCTCGTGTTGAAGCCATGGGTGCGCGCGCTGCTCTTCTTCACCATGTCCTTCGTCTTGAAGATCGGCAGCAGGATCACGTCGTAGTGCTCGATGAGGTACGCGCACGTCTTGAAGTGCAAGTCTTTCACGAGATTCTTCAGCTTGGCTGTGCAGCTCAAGAACGTACGCTTGGTTCTCACGTACGCTCGATACTGCCATCGCTTGCTTTTGCCCTTCTGATTCTTGAACGTCGCCATCGCGCTCTGAGCTGCGTCTAGACGGCCCCGTACTGCCTTCAGGCGAGTCTTGTTGCCCCGTCCGAACTCCAGCACGTTCCCCTCGAGGTCCATGCCGGTCATGAAGGCCTTCATACCGGGATCCAACGCGATGCACGACTTGCGATACTCGTACGGGTCCGGCTCGACGGTCTGGGGGATGGCCACATACCAGAAGCCGTTGCTGTAGAGAATGTCGATCTCGCTGGAGATCTCCTTGAGCACGTCCACCTTCACTCGGATGTTCTTCAGCTTGGAGATTGAGAGGTAGAACTCAGACCCGTTCTGTTTGATCTTGGCATATCTTCCACCTTCACTGAACGTGAAGTCGGGTGACCTTTTCTTGCTGGAGAACTGGATCTTGAACTTCTTGATGCTGCCGTTTGTCACGTTACTGAGCACGCTCTTGACGTTTGTCTGGAACGTACGTATGACATTACCACGCATCGAAGCGGGAGTATCATGTGCCCACTCTGGTGGGCGCCCCATGCTTTGGAGGTACGCGAGAGTCTTCCTAGTGTTCTTCGTCACGTAGTGGGCTGTGAGGTTGATGGCGTTGAAGTCGTTCGTCTTCCGATAGTGCGCGACGGCTTGGTTGTAGGTCCAGCGACACGTGCCCATGAACTGTCGGAGCGTTTTCTGCTGCGATCGCGTCGGAAACAGGCAGTACTTGCGAGTCCGTAGGAACAGAAGCTTCTTCTCAGCCAGCAGCGTCTTGTTCCTCACCTTGATCTCCTCCATCTCCCGTTCGTAACCTTGCTCGTCATCGGTCGACCACGCGCTATGGTCTTGGCGCTCCGCGCGCTCCTGAGTCAGATTCATCTGGAGCGCAATCAACTCCGTCGTCTCTTGATCCCGCTCAGATTTCATCGCAAATGCCTCTCGTCTGACCGTGTGATCGCGCTCAGTCACGATCCAGTCAGGGACGTGCGGAAATTCTTGGAGATTCTCGAGAGAGCGATTGATGGGTTGCTCAGGCGTTCGCTTGCGAACAGTAAACCACGATCGGAAGCCGTCGACATCCCGCAATGTCCCACCTCTCGACAGCTCGTCCGTGTACACCGTACCGAGGAGTCGCTCCAGCATCAGCAGGCGTCCAGGAGCGAGCTTGTCCACGAGCGACCGGTATTCAGAGACATCACCGCGGAGGATGTGCGCGAGAATCGTCGAGAGCACCGCGAGAAGATCAGACACGTTCACGTCTTCTTCCAACGTCTGTGGCATGCAGGCTTGTAAATCAGGAAGGGGGCCTGGAAGCGTTGTCTCGAGCACCGTCGCGGACCTCAAGAGAGCCATCCATGACAGTGTCCGCGTGTGATACTGGAGGATGCATCGCAGCCGCAAGCACACGCGCTCGTCTTCGATCTGGATGAAGAAGAGTGCGCGAAGGAGGCCGATGGCGTCGCGCAGACGGTGCTTGATGGCGACCCACGGTCCGCTTGAACGCGACTCCTCATGCTCCTGGGTGCCAGTGCTCGCCGTAACGATGTCCGGACGGCGTCTCGTGGTCTCCGTTGAACTGCGTGCGAGCTCCTCGCCGCTCTCTCGGGAGTCTGGTACAACCTCCCAGTGTGGTCCGGGATCGTCTTCCGTTGGCGATCGGGGGCGCTTGGTCACCATGGTGGCAAATGAAGAGTGAGAATCTCTTTGGCAAACGATGGCGCGACAGTGATACCGAATCCCAGTTCTTTCGTGAGAGGCGTCAGCTGTATGATGCAGATAACCGCCAGTCACGTGCAATTCGTGTAGATGCCCGTGTAGCTAAACTGCGCCGTCGCTAACCCCTGCGGCCTCCACAAAAGTGCAGTCGTCCACAAAAGTGCAGTCGCTATTTTCGTGGTGTCGTCCACAAAAGTGCGGTCGTCCACAAAGTGCGGTCATCCTCTTTCTAATTTGTGACTCAAACATAAAACAAGGGAAACGCTGATATGTAATTTTATGCAAACTCGTAAAATCTTTCCTTCACTCCTCTGTGCTAGCTTAGTCATCGCCTGGATGATAATCCTCGTCAGAGGAGTCGTCCAAGTCGCTGGGGTAATCACTGACATGGAACCCGTCGAGGCCTGACGCTCCATCGTTGATCGCCACAATACCCTCGGCTGAGTCCTCATTCAAGTACATCCTGTCCACTGGAAATGGTTGTCTGCACATTGGGCACTTGAATCTCTCCAAACTCGTCTCGTTGAGAGTCGTCGCGTTGTACCAGCGAAGACACTTGATTCCACAGGTGTGCGGACACTGAGGGCCCTCGACGATGATGTCGCCCTCATTTTCGCCTTCGGTCTGCTTGCAAAGCAAACATGTCGGCGGTGCTGAAATGTGATCCACCACAAGGACCTCGTCGTCTTCAACTTCAATCGCCATAGGCATCCGACAGTTGGCGCACCTGTCGTCGTGTTCGATGCATCTCTTCACGCACTCGCGGTGGTAAGGTTGCCGGCAGCCCCTGCAAACCCAAAGGACGACCGTCTCAACCAGTGTGTCGTAGCATATGAGACACTCCGTGGCACCTTGGCGCGGCTGCACATCCGTTGTAACAGCGTCGAGTGCCTGGTGCGCGCCATCGTCAGCTTGGGCGTCAGCATCTTGAGCGTCATCACCTTGAGCGTCATCATCTTGAACGTCATCACTGCAATCGGCGACAGCGCCCACTGCACGGTGACGTTGGTGCCACTCAGCGTCACGTTGTCGTCGCTCCTGACCCAGTTGGTTTCGGCGGGCGATATTTGCCGACGGCGAAATCCAGCGATTGGACCGTTTATGACGATCCAGCTGGTTGCGATAGCCTTTGACTCAACTCCAGCATACATCGCATACCTGGAATGGAGGGGTTGGCATGCCACGGCACGGCTTTCGTAGGTGTCGGCGGAGGCTGTCAGCGCGGGAGAAGTCGTGGCGGCACGTTTCGCAGACGTGCTCCAGATTCTCAGATAATAGATCAGAGATAACCATCTGTATACAAATTTAAGTTCTAATAAGTACACAAAACTTATGTAGCATTAAAATTTGGGTCATGGTGGTGGTCATACGTTCAGTTGGGGATCAGTGCTTAGCGGCGAATTCGGTAGTGAGTCTATTTGCTCTGAGACTGTGGCGACCCTTGGGAGGCTGTACTGCTGCCCGTCACTTCAGGTGTCGAGAAGACGACCGAGATAACGATTTATGAAGACGGGCACATGGAGCGGACGAGTGGCTTCTTTACAGCGCACAGAACAGACAGGCTGCGAAATGCCGGGGACATTTTTTGTGGATCCACCACGAATTCAGTTTGGACCCACTGAACCGTGCTGTGCATTTGCAGCTTCATGTACATGCATATAAGATAGGGATTGCATATGGGAAGGAATGGGGCTACAACGGGTGTATCCTGGCGTTCGGCTAGGCGGGAGCCGGCAAGACTTTTGCCATGTCGAGCGGCGGGCCACAGCGCCGCTTCCAAGACCGCGGACTGTGGCGCGAGCGCAACAGGTCACAGACCGACCGATCGATGCGAACGAGCAGGCAAAGCGGAGGGTTAGACTAGATTGAAAAACCTCCGAGGTTTTCTCCATCTTGCGAGCGTTTTTACAGGAGGGTATACGGAGTGAATAGCTGTCTGTCACATAACGTCATCTTGGGCGGAGCACCTACGTCATTCCTGTCCACGTCACAACGCCGGCACGGTCACGGCCTGATAGCAAGGCTGTCCGCGGGCTTTCGTGGCGCCGTTCGTCCGACGTTCTGACGGGTCGCGCCGCCGTCCCTTTGTGCATACGTAGCCATCCCGCAACCCCCAGCCCTCAAATTTAGATCAGCATGGCAACTGACAGTTAAAGAGCATATGCAGTTAAACAGACGCTGGCCATAGAAACCGTCCCATTGGTCAATTATCTCCATTTGTTTTTACCACTCGCGTCTCCCCAGCTGTATTTTTAGAACCTCTTCCAAAACGCATTCTGGGTTTTATGCATTCACCCACCTTGGCCGTCGCGTTCGGGGGTAGCAGACAGTTGTACCGGACCATGGTGGAAAAATTCTCCCCCACGTTTAACCCGCCGACTCTCTCTCTCCCCCGCGTAGAACCAGGAGGCGGACGGACGAACGACGCGCGAAGAACGCAGGCCGCCCCGACGATTTGAAGGCGCCACGCACGGCTGGACAGACCGGGAAGGAGAAGAGACAAGCGACACGTCGTGGAGGGGCCGCGTCATCGCCTGCCTCGCGCTTGTGGACGCTCGTTCGGTTGTTCCGCCCCCCTCTTCCAGCGCATAAAGTGTTGGCAGGTGCGAGGAAGCAGCAATCGACACAGACAGGATGACACCCTCCAGCATCGCCGGCAGCTTCGGCGGCGCCATCAGCATGCCCACGTCCAGCACATCCGGACTCAGCGGCAGCGCTAGCCTCTGGGGAGCGCCGACGCCCGGACTGCGCTCTACCATCATGCTACAGCAGCTCAGCGCCTTCAGTATGCGGAATCTGTCCATCTACGGCACCAGCAGCGGCTCGCTCATGAACGTCTACTTCAAACTCGGTACGTTTCCTGCTGTCCGTTTGCGCTTGGGGTCTTTGGGTCGATGGGTGTTCTGATGCGACCGAACTGCAGTGGTGGACAGCCGCGTGGTGTACGAGAGCGAGGTGGTGCGCCACACGCTCAACCCCGTGTGGATGCCGTTCCAGTCCGAGGGCGACGACGGCGGCCTGACCGGCGTGGAGACGCTGCTGGGCGGCAGCACGCGCTTCGACATCTCGGTGGTGCGCGTGTGGGACAAGCCCAAGGCGCCGCGACGGCCGCGCCGCAAGTCGCGTACCCTCAGCGATCGCCTGTCGTTCGTGGACGACGCGCCGTACAACAACTCGCGGTCGTTCGCCGATGCCAAGAGCAGCTTCGACGACGCCGACGACGCCGCCACAGACTCAGAGACCCCCACGAATGCCAGCAACACGGCCGTCGAGGTCTTCGAAGAGGAGATCCTCCAGTTGAGCTTCGGTGTCCGCGAGCTGGAGCCACTCCCCGTGGCACTCACGGATTTGTCCAATCTGCCGCTGAATACGTGTCTGTTCGAGTTCTCGGGCCACACGTACGTGCATCGCGAGGTGATGGAGCTGCTGGCTGACACGGGCGTGATCCCGCCCAAGCTGTCGCGTCGCAAAGGCTCTGCCATCCCGACCAAGGACTACAGCTTGCATGAGGGCGTGGATGCTCTGGAACATGTGCTGATCACTCGTCGGACGGCCGAAGCGCTTACGCACACGAACGCCGAGCTTCAAGCGCGGATCCAGAAGACGCTGGTGCTCTCGCAGCAGCGGATTGCACGTGAACAGCAACGCGCGACGCTCGAGGAACGCGTCCGGTTGGTACGTGCGCAAGTCGCGGAGAAGCAGCACGCGCTGGCGAGATTGAAGACAGTGATGCAGGACGAGCGCAAGACGTTCGAGACGGACATCCATATCCCCAAGGCGCTGCTAAGTACGATGCAGATGAGTATGCGCTACAAGGACGAGCGTCAAGGCATCTTGGAGCGTCGGTGCGAAGTGCTACGTGCGGCTCACAAGATCCGGTCGAGACAAGCCATGCTGGTCAAGCAGCTAGGCGCCGTGTACCCCATCGAGTACGTGGGCGCCGGCGAGTACAGCATCCGCGGCATCCGCATCGCCAATTCGGACCTGACGGGCGGCGGCAAAGCCGATGAAGAGATGATCTCCACGGCGCTGGGGTACATCGCGCATCTCGTCTTCATGCTCAGCAAATACCTGCAGGTGAATCTCCGCTATCGAGTGGTGCCGTACTCGTCGCGGTCTTTCCTCAAGGACGAGATCAATGACCCGCAAGGCGAATACCCTCTGTATAAGAAGGGCGTGGAGAAGGACCGACACGAGAAGGCCATCCGTTTCCTTCGGAAGGACGTCGAGCAGGTACAGCCCCCTCTCTTTACTGCCTGTTGTGGAAAGGAAGGTTCTTGTAGCTCTTGGGAGAGATGACTGACCTCTGTATGTGCATTATAGCTGCTGTTCTCGCGGAGTTTGGACCCGACGAAAGAAGCGCCGATCCTGGCGCGGCTGAAGGAGCTCACAGATGCCGAGAGCTCGTGGCTGGCGAGTGATCGCAGCATGAACGGCAGCAGTAGCAACAACAACGGCGCCATCGTACCTCGATAGTTTAATCCCCATACAAACGGTGTATTGGGGGAGCAAGTGAGGGAGGGAAGACACCACTTTGCTGCGATGGGGAGGCGGAATATTAGGATAGATGCTTTGGGTTTTCATTGCTCGCTTGGCGTTTGGCCATTTGCTGCCGTACATTCCTTAGTGCTGATGCTACTGACACCGAAGAGCTTGCAGCTTCAAGCTCAGAGCTTAGAGCCGACAGCATTCGGCGGGTAGTGCGTCTTGTACCAGTGACGCGCAATGTCCTCGCGCTTGCAGATCCACACGTCGTCACGGAAGCTCTGGACATAATCCAGGAAGCGCAGCAGCGCGGCGATGCGGCCAGGATGACCCACCACGCGGCAGTGCAAGCCGATGGACATCATCTTGGGCTGGCCGGCGCGCCCCTCGGCCAGCAGCACGTCGAAGGCATCCTTCAGGTACGTGAAGAACTGCTCCCCGGAGTTGAAACCTTGCGCCGATACGAACTTCATGTCGTTATTGTTGAGCGTGTACGGGATCACGAGGTGCGGCCGTCCGAACTGCGTGTTCCAGAACGGCAAGTCGTCGTTGTAGGCGTCGGCATCGTACAGGAAGCCGCCTTCCTCCACCACCAGACGACGCGTATTCACGTTGGGTTTGCCTTGATAGATGCCCACGGGTCGGGTCCCCAGCAACTTCTCGTGGATCGCCACAGTCTTGCGGATGTGCTCGCGTTCTGTGGCCTCGTCCACGTTCTGGTAGTCAATCCAGCGGTAGCCGTGACTGGCCACCTCCCACCCCGCCGCCTTCATGGCTTGCGCCGCTTCTGGGTTCTTCTCCAACGCGAGGCCCACGGCGTAGACAGTCAGCGGGAGTCGCCGCGTCGTGAACGCGCGGTGCAGGCGCCAGAAGCCCGCGCGACTGCCGTACTCGTACAGCGACTCCATGTTCATGTTGCGCTCGCCCACGTAGGACGTGGCGCCCACGATGTCCGACAGCAAGTGCTCCGAGCCGGCATCCCCGTTCAGAATGCAGTTCTCGCCGCCTTCCTCGTAGTTGACCACGAACTGCAGCGCCAGCTTCTTGCCGCCAGGCCACTTGGGATCGAACCCGCGCGCGCCGTAGCCCACCAGGTCGCGGTTCACTAGCAGATCGGCTGTCATGATGCTACGAGTGCGTGTAACCTCGGTATGAAGAGCGGGGAGGCGCAAGGGGCGGCGAGTTCTTCGAGATGTGCTGCAAATCTGGGTGTGGCGGATGCTGAATGAGAAACAGGAGGCGAATTTTGAATGCGCGTTGAAGCAAGCATGGGACGTACTTAAGAGGAATAGCGAACTTACCGTGAAGTAACACATGAAGTGGCATGGCAAATCGTACTTTATCGAAGCTGTAAGATACGCTCTTTGGATCGCGCTTCCGACTCGGAAGGGGGGAGAAGGATCAAAGACACAAGCAGCAGATTGAGCAAGCGAGCGAGGAAAGCACCATGTCTGGAGGAGGATACGACCGCCACATCACCATCTTCTCGCCCGAGGGACGGCTGTACCAGATCGGTGCGTGTCTTGTTCGCATTAGCCGCTCCGTCGATTGGCTCTGTATGCCTTGGCAGTCGTCGAGACGAATGATGCAGCTCAAGCCACATGCGATCGATCTTCTCGGTCGAACTGACCGAACTGACCTGGGAAATGCCTTGTTGTTGCGCAGAGTATGCCTTCCGCGCGGCCAAGGAGAGCACGCTCACGTCTGTGGCGGTGCGCGGCAAGGACAGCGCCGTGTTTGTCACGCAGAAGAAAGTGCAGGTACGGAGTGAAGACCTGCGCTTGTGTTGTTGATATAGGCGATGATTGCTCGCCTCGGGCGCAGCAGGACGAGAAGGAGGACTCATAATGGTTTCGTATTGGATATTACGTGGATATCGCGTGTGTAGGATAAATTGATCGAGCCCGATTCGGTCACGAACGTCTTCCAGATCACGCCGGAGATCGGCTGTCTGATGACCGGGCTGTATGGTACGTTGGCTTCTCTCTCTCGAGCAGGTAGCAGCAATATGCGAGCGCTCTGACCGCTGTAGTGGCTCCTTCGCCTGCATTCCACAGCCGACTCGAAGGCGCAGGTGCAGCGTCTCCGCTACGAAGCGCACGAGTTCGAGAGCAAGTTCGGCTACAAGATCCCTTGCCACGTGTTGGCCAAGCGCATCGCTGACGTCGCGCAGGTAAATGCATCCAAACGTACTTCGCGCTAGCGTCAAGTGCCTGGAGTCGTGGCTAACGCCACCCGCTTGTGGATTCGGTGACTGTAGGTGTACACCCAGCACGCGTCCATGCGCGCCTTCGGCGTCATCACGATGCTGATCAGCGTGGACGACGAGAAGGGCCCGCAGCTGTTCAAGATCGACCCGGCCGGCCACTTCTGGGGCTACAAGGCCACGGCGGCCGGCGTGAAGGAGCAGGAGGCGCAGAACTACCTGGAGAAGAAGATCAAGGCCAACCCGAGCATGGACTACGAGACCACGCTGCACACGGCCATCACGTGTCTGCAGTCCATCTTGTCGGCGGACTTCCGCCCCAACGAGATCGAAGTGGGCGTGGTGCTGCAGGGCCAGCGGTTCCGCCAGCTGTCGGAGGACGAGGTGGAGACGCATCTCACGTCCATCAGCGAACGCGACTAAGCTTAGCGCCAGCTCTTGCGTAGCGGATCCATCACTCGCAGAGAAGGAGGGAGTAACAGGAAGCCAAACACAATACCACAAGCCGGAGAGTTAACGACTTCGTGCTCGAGTTTGACCACGTCCTGCCAGGCTTACTTGGCCATGCGTTGGCTTGCGATGCGATGCTTCCCATGCGTTGGCTTGCGCTGCTTCCCATGCGTATCCGGGTACATGTATGTTCCTTTGGTCGTGCTTGAGCCAGGGAGCTCTCCAAGAACTGCTGCGCCATAAAGGGGGCTTAGCTGCCAATGAGCACGATGGGATCCTTAAAATGGAGGTGGAAACTGCTCGTCGTGGTGGAAAAAGAGAAACGGACACGGCAGTGCGTCGCTTCCTTCCAAAGACTCGCGATCGACCGAGCAGGCGCTTGGAGACCCCATAATCCAGACTGAAGCCAGCGAACGCCATCCCCTCAAGAGCCTCTCTTCCCAGCGACGAAGCATGGATCCCGAAGCCAGCACGAGCGTCCCGCAGGCCAAGTCGCTGCGCCACTTCATCACGGACAACTCCGGCTGGACGTTCAACCTCATCACGACGCAGCTCCTGTTCTGGATCGTGGGCTTCCCGCTGGGCGTCAAGTACGGCTACTCGAACGACCAGTATGACGCCAAGGGCGCCATCCCGTCGGGCTCCGAGGGCTCCGGCGCCTACGTGGTCACGCTCTTCGTCTGCGCTCTCTGTGCCGCCGTGTACATCGCCCGTTTAGTGTCCTACTTCGACTGCAAGGCCCCCGCGGCTGTCAAGGAGCATGCGGAATGAGCTTCTCACGACGAGAGCGGTGGCGAATACGGCGCAGCGAGCGAGGAAACCTGCAACATGCACGTCAAACCACAGGATAAACACCACTTGAATGCCGAATTGCACCTTTACTTCCTTCGTTGGCAGGCCAATCGGCTCGGCTGGGGCTTCTTCTCCGAAGCATTTGCGCTCACAAAAATCAAAGCAGCCTCCGCAGTGGAAGGTTGCGTACATGGAGAGCACTCGGGCGTCTCCAGCTTGGTGCTTGGCTGTTTTTCTTGCCGCTTGCAGCTCTTCTCTTCCGTCTTGAGCGATGGCTTTCCGATTGTTTTGGGCTTGTTGTGTGTGGTTGTGCGGGATGAACAAGACGAGCGGAGATGCAAGAGCTGGCGTTTCTTGGGGTGGCCTCCCTCCTCAGAGCAGCTTCTTGAGGGAGCCTGGGGTGAAGGTGCTTCGGCGCGACTCACGTGGCGGCGAGCTCCTGATGTTGCCAGAGCCGAACGACCGCGAGAAGCTCGAGTCGGGGGACGAGCTGGACACACGCGACTTGATCTGGCGCACGGGCGCGCCCAGCTCGCACTGACTCACATTCTGCGCGAAGCGCATGCTGCACAACGACTCGTCCAACGAGGCGAACGTGGGCGACAGATTGGCCATCATGAGCGTCTTCCCGTCTCCCGAGAGCGCAGGCTGCAGCGCGTAAGTCAGCTTGCTGTTCCGGTACGGAACGTGCGATGACTTCTTCGCCAAGGCCTGGAACACGTCGGCCAGCGAGCTCAGACTCTTGTTGATGGCTTGCGCCTCCTTCAGCCGGTCACCCGTGGCATGTGACCGACTCAGACGTTCACTGCCCGCGAGGTCCACGAGGCTCAGACTGCCTTCGACCTCCGTGTTCTGGGCCTCGTTGAAGCCGTGGATCCGGAGCGCGAAGATGCTATGGCTTCGCGACGAGTGCGCGTTCATGTCCGTGCGATCCACCGACCGGTTGCAGGCCGCCAGGTTCACGATCTCCTCCACCTGCTCCGCCGCTTGGCCAAAGTCGATCGTCACCTGCGTCAGTCCCTCCACGTAGTTCTTGCCGCGTCTGTCCGTTCGGATGTTGTGCTTGCGTGGCTCGTCATTGCCGTTGTACGAGACCAGCAGGTCGCGGATGATCTCATTGTAGATCTCGTAGAACGTCACATCCAGCGAGAACTGCCAGCCCATGGACGTCAGCTCGTTGCAGCAGTCGATGATGAGATCGATGGCGCGGGGGATGATGCCGCGCATCTGCGCCTTGCCGCTGCCCTGCATCGTGTGCGTCTTGCCCGAGCCGGTCTGACCGTAGGCGAAGATGCACACGTTGTAGCCGTCCATGGCCGACTGGATGAAATCCGCCACATCCTGGAACACGTTCTCTTGCGACTCGGACTGGCCGTAGATCTTGTCGAACGCGAACGTGTGCGGGTTGTCCACGTTGGTGGTGATGGTGGAGGCGAAGGTGTCGCATCGGATCGCCGACTGCGGGTTCTCGGCCAGTCCTTCATCCCCGTCAGCCCGCAGGAACGGACGCAGGCGAACGTGCACGCGGATGTTGCCACGCAGCTCTTGGATGACGTTGTGCAACTTCCGCCGGATCGTTTCGCCCTCCGCAATCTTCAGCTCCAGGTCGGCGATCTGGTCCGCCTTCTCCGTCAGCTCCTGACGAGCCGCCAGCAGCTCGTCCGTCAGCTCCTGCATCCGCTGGCTCAGTTCCTTATCCTCCGGTCGCGAGAACAGCGACGTGATGCTCTCGCTCCCACTCACTGAGCTGCCGATCGTGCTGCTCCTACCGATCGGCTCTCGGGAAGTGCTCGGTTCAGCGCTGCGCATTAGGCGGTTCTGGGTCTGCAGCACCTTCATCTCGCCTGCCAGCGAGATGTTGCGCTTCTCGTAGCGGGCTTGCAGCTCCTCCATCTTGGCTTCGTGGGTCGTCTGCAGCGCCACCATCTGCGCATACAGCGCCGTGTTCTCCACCGTCAGCTGCTCCACGTTCACCTGGAACTGCTCGCGCCGGCTCTTCTCGTCCTCGAACTTGGCCTCCATGGCCGCCAGCTTGTCCTGCAGCAGGTTCTTGTCCGCCGCCATCGACTTGGCTTCGCGGACTCGCTCGCCAGTCTCCAACTTCAGACTCGACGTCTTCGACTTCATGATCTTGATCGTCTCGTTCAATCGATCGACGGTCTTGTTTGCCTGCGCCAAGTCTTCCGCGATCGCACGATTCTTCTTGGCCAAGTCGGTCGTCTTCTCCCAGAAGGAGTGCGCGTTCGAGGACCGCTCGTCGTCCTCGTCGTCGACCTGTTGCTTCATGAAGTCGAGCTCCGCGCGGGCGGCGTCCAGATCCAGCTCCAGCTGCCGCTTCTGCATGCCAAGCGTGATGTGCGCCTCCTGCACCGCCTTCAGCTCGTCATCCTTGCCGTGTAGAGTCTCCGTCACCAGCCGCGAACTGGAGAGCACGGAGGCGGAGGACCGTTCGCGCTCCTGCGTCAGAGCCTGCTCGTGCTCCGTGATCTGCTCGGCGAAACGCGTTCGCCACTTGTCCTCGATCTTGTCCGTGGCCTTCTTCAGAAGCGCACGCACGTACGCCGACAGCGGCGAGTCTTCCTGCATGGCTTGCACGATCTCGAGACGCTGTCGCTCTGCCTCTTCCGTCGGCATCCGCGGGAAAATGTTCTGCGAGGACGTCGTCGACGCCGTCTCGGAGTCGGACGTCGGGTGAGGCGAGCGGGAGAGCGACGCTCCATCGCGCAGGTCCTCCAGATCGAGCTCCGGGAGCAAGGTCTTCGACGGATCGCTGTGTTTGGCCGCTTCGCCACTCAACAAGCGCGTCAGACGCTCGATCTCGGCAGCCGACGCGTCCACGTAGTCGCTCTGCTCCAGTGTTCGTCTCTCGAAGGCTTCGCAGCACACCATGAGCCCTTCGCTGTGCGCACTCAGTCGCCGCAGTCCAGTCTTCAGCAGCTTCATCTCCTCGAATCGGGTCTTCATGTTCATTGCGGTCGCTGCAGACGACGATGAGGCTGACAACCCCAGGTAGTTCAGTAGCTCCTGCACGCCTTTCTCCGCCAGCTCATGGTCTTCTTTCAGTGCTTGGATCGAGTCCTCGTCCAGCGTGAACTCTTCAGGCAGCACCGTCATGGACGGAGCCGAAGCAGGCCACACCTTGTGCGTCGAGGCAGACGTCTTGTGACGTCCCGGGGACGACATCGTGGCACTGCTGCTCGATCTGTGACTTCGCTCGGTCTTTCTCGGAGGCATGGCATTGCTCTTCATCCGCTGTGTTGTCCTCGAAGACGCCGCCGAGACCACCGACGCGGACGTCGCGGACGACGAGATGGACGAGCACGACGACTGCGACCCGAGGCTGCTGCGCCGATCCTCCTTATTGCTCTCCACCAGGTCGTGCAGGGTCTTTCGCCGCGCGGCCCCCAAGCTGGTCGTACTCTTGCCTTTGTCCCTCGACAGCGACGCCACGCTTCCTCCTCCAGTACTGCTACTAATACTACTCAAACTGCTGCTGCTGTTGGTGCGCTTGAGCTCGCTACTTCCGTCGGCAGTGGAGCTCACTGTGGTGCCGTTCAGGCGCGCCTTCATGGATTGCGAGTACGCGCGACGCACCTCCATCGCCGACGGGCGCTTCGTCGCGCCGTCTTCCGCCCCAGTCGCTGGCGAGACGCCACCCGATCGCGGCGCCAAGTCGCTCGCGGTGCCGACGCGCTGGATTTTCTTCTCCAGAGCGCGAGGCGTCGTGCGCGCCGCCATGCCCAGTCGACTGGCGCTCGGGGACCCCGACGTCACCGTCAAGCTGCGCGGCTTGGTCGCGGGCGGCGTGACGGCCGCTCCAGCCGTGCTGCTCCTCCGCATGGGGCTTTTCCCGGGCGTGGTGGGTCTCGCGATCTTGGCCGGAGTGCGAAGTCGCGACGGCCTTTCCGAGCCAATGACGTGGCTCGAGGTCGAGATGACGAGGCGCGTGGGCGACGGGACCGCAGATGGCGTCGAGACCGTGGACGCCGTGGACGCCGTGGTGGAATCGCAGCGCGTCTCAACGACCGCCAGCTCCGTCGCGCCGTCGTACGCATCGGCCTCGTCGCCTTCCGCTTGGTCGTCGCTCGCGTCCTCGTGACGATCGCCTTTCTCCTCCACCAACGACACGTCACACGCAGAGGAACCGCTTTCCGCACGCGAGACGCCGCCAGCTGCGACTGCCAGCCCTGCGCTCTCCATCATCTAAGCCGAACTCGACGCTCGGATCCGTCGGCTGCTAGCAAGGGGTGAAGAAGCGCAGCGAACACACAACCAACACTCCCGGAAGCGTCTGGACTGTGGGAGACAGCTGGTTGACGTGCTCCGCTCGCTGTCTCGTTCTCTCAACAGTGGTTGGTGCCACAAGCAGAAAAGGGGCCCTGCCTTCGAGTCTGCCTTCCCTTCTTCCTCCCTCCCGGCCGGCGTCCTCCGCCCGCTTTTCGCTTCTTCCACCCACTCCGGCGGCCGCTTTGACACGCGATCGACGATTGACGGGGTGGAAGCCAACCCAAACACCTTGGTTTGAGTATGTGAACTGCCTGGTTCGTCGCTTTACACCGACAGGATTGGACGAAAGGAAGGAACAAAGGGAGAACGCCAGGAAGGGGAGATGCGTCTTCGCTGCCCGCACAACCTCCGGTTAATGACCTCCGCCAGTCGTGTACTTGGCATTTGTATGGCTGGTTGATATAGCCGAGGTGAAGAGTTGAAGTGACCAACACTCCGGTCTTCCGCTTGGCCCAGATTCTGCGCGCACTGGTCACCTCCGCCTTCCTGCGGATGGAATCCAGCTGCACGGTGCTCCGCCGGGCTGGCAAGCGAAGGTAAGGGCGCTGCCGATCATGACGCAGCGAAAATACTGCTGCGCATGCGTCCTGGATGAAGAGCGTGGCGTAGTGGGTGGGTGTTTCCTTCGTTGGGATCTCCCCGGAGGGGGCCAGAATTCCCCATCAAGTGGAGTTCAGATCCATCTTGTCGGATGCGGTGGCGATCCCATTCGTAACGCTATCGCAAGAATGGGTTGTTCATCGCACCAGCTGCAAAATGTCACCGCGGCAACGCGTTGGCTGGATCCTGAGCCATCGTGAGAGATGGTCGCGCTCGATACATGTATTATACCGTAGCAATTGAAGAGGCAAGCAAAGGATTCCAGATGGCGCCAGACGCATCGAACCATAGTTCAAGCGGGAACGTCAAACCAAGTGAGGCCCATTGTTGGCACGAAGGCTTCACACCCATCGTGTGACGCAGCTCAAGGCAAGCCAGTATCCTCGTGTAGCCTGTCGCGAGATGGGTTCCTCCACACCCTCATACGTTCCACGTCAGCCTGGAACGTTCGCGATCACAGGTCGGTGTCGCGAATGTACCGATTGCCTTCCGATTCCTTGATCTCCGCCCTGTGTGTGGTTGCAGGAAGGAAGACAACATGTATTGCACAATGCGTTGGTACGACATGTTCCACATCGTCCGCCGAGCGCGTCACGTTACCTGTATCTCCCCATAGTCATGACGGTGCGGTTGCTGCCCTTGTCCGGAGCAAGTGGAGCAGCTGCAGCGTGGTCGCGCTGGTTGTCGCTCTCGCTCGCAGCTGCGGCCGCCATTCCTTTGCCGAAGCGTCGGCTCACGCCCAAGGCCAGCTTCTCGTCGATCACGCGAATGCATGCGTCGCATACCCGACAGTCTTCCTCAGCCACCTTATTCGGCGAGATTTCCTAGGCAAACACACATACGTTCACACAGCAGGGGTAATGTTAGCGCATATCTTGCAGGAAAACGCCCAACTCGCCCGCCTCATTCCACCCGAGGATCAGGAAGGCGTGCTCACCTTGTAAATGAACCTGGTCCGGCTCCCCGAGCAGGTATCGCACACCACAGCGCCACAGCGGCGGCAGTGGTGACGGCGGATCCAGAACGAGAACTCCGCGCGGCACAGCATGCACGTATCCACCGAGACGTCGGGCACCCATTGCCCGTCGTTCTGCCGAGGCGAGCGAGTCCCACAATCGCAAACCATACACACGGCACCATCAGCAACGCGCACACCAGACACAGCAGCTCAGGACGTGCTCCGTACCATGTGCGCCCGCCACGAGCTCTCCAGCGGGTCTTTCGAGTGCGTCTTCAGAAGCGGCGGCGTCGGCTGATCCTTCGTCATTTTGCGTGAGTGCTACAGCTTTTCAAGAGTCGACAGAGCGCGAAGCAGCGGAGAATCCTTCCTTATTTAGTGTGTGTATTAGTGTGGCACACACTAAGCCTAACACAACATATCTGGAGGGCCAACTTCAAGCAAATCTTACTTCAACGACCTCCTTGCTGCTTGCTTTAGGGACTTCCACCTACTACAGCTTCTGCTTCTTGTTGGTCGAAGTGTCAAGGTGGTCGCCAGTCTGGAATTCGCGGTCGCCGGCGTCGCCGAGGCCCGGGAAAATGTAACCCTCCTGTACCCAGACAGCAAAACAAGCAACCACCGCAAGATCAGTAACTGCGGGGCGGAGCAACACGCCCGCGAAGAAGATACTGCATTCCCGATTGACCGCTGCACGCACCTCGGTGAGTCCCTCGTCAATAGCAGCCAGGAAAATCTCCACATCCGGATGCTTGGCGCACACTTCCTGCAGGCCTGATGAGCGAAAACCGCAGTCAAAATCGCAGCAGTGAGTGACAGACACGATCGCCATAAAGATAGTGGACTCGAAGGAATGCGGAGCCTGGAGACGCACACCATACCTTGTTTGGACGCAATCGTGCTCACAATCTTGATCTTTGCGACACCCCACGTCTTCAGCACCGCCACCGTGGCGATGATCGTGCCAGCTAGATGAGTTTAGCACGCACAACATGATAGCAAACAGCGTGTCACTACCAACGCAAGCAATGGGGCCAAAGCGCTGCCTGTGTCCATGCAAACACTGGGTCGTGGGCCCCTTCTCACCTGTGGCAATGACTGGCTCCAGCACAATCGCGACGTCGGCGTTGCATTCCTTGGGGAGTTTGTTGTAGTACTGCACGGGCAGCAGCGATTGCTTGTTGCGGTACATTCCTGTTACCAAAGCATCAGAATTGAGCAAAACTGCATATAAAATGCAAACTGCAGGGACGCAAGATATACCGATGTGGTGGACGGTGGCGCTAGGCAGGACGTCAAGCATCGGCTCCACCTAAAAGCAGGCAGCGACAAAGATGAGAGCAGTATGTCAGAGTTAAGCTCAACATCAGGCTTAGTGAAGAGATACACTCCATAGTGATCACTATCTAATCGTACCATTCCCAAGCCTGCACGAAGGATCGGCACAAGCGCCACGGAGGTGGCCAGCTCGGCACCCTGGTGCTCGCCGACGGGCGTCTAAACAGCAAATCCAAGCGATTCGCACAGCATGCATCGTCAGAACCCGCCCAGACTCGATACCCTGCTGTATCGTTTGCTCATTTCGTTCTTACCTTGATCTTCTTGGGGACCGTCGACAAGTCATCCGTCGCGTCGTATCTATAAGACCGCATGCATTTAACCAAGTCAGTAAGAGCTTGTGCGCGTGCGCATGCTAGATCTCTCCTCATCCCCAGCCAAATGAGCGCAACTTACCCAAGGTAGAACGTCACCTCGCGCAGCAGGTTGCGGAACACGCGGCTGTCCGTGCGCTCATCGCGCAGCTTGGTGAGCTTGTGGTGCAGCACCGGGTGCGTCGCGCACCACACTTGGCTCCCGGGCGCGAGGTCGAACTTCTTATTGTCTACGCGCGTGTCCACCTTCATCTTGGGAGGCTTGGTCTTGCTCTTCTTCGGGGCGGGGCGAACGGATCGACTTGGTCACTTGACGGCAGATTCGGGACTGGCGGCAGCAGACGATGGGGCGGAGGCCGATCCGGAAGATGCTGGGCGCTTGTGCGCCCCCTGACGAAGGGACCGACCGACCCGAGTGAATGCGAAAAAAAGGTAAATCCTCCAATCTTTTGCATTCAGACGCCACCATTTCGTCCAATCACAAGCGATCTTGTGAGTGGCTGATCCAATCAGAACGCGAGTTGCCGGTGTTTCCATCAGAATACTTACTTCAACGAGCAATGCCAAAAACGGGTATCGAAAATGAAGTAGAGCAATCTGGAGGTTATCAAAAGTGCACAGAATCTGATCACTCCATCGCAAGATGAATCGTAAAAAGCTTATTCGCGTGCATGTGGACGTTATCTATCGCGCTGGCCATGGCTCACTGAAGTGTCGAAGCTGTCTGCACTCACCACTCGGTTTCGTGGAAGTCCTTGAGGAACTTGCCGTAGACGACGTCGTCCGAGTTGTACCCGACGAAAATGGGGTCCAGCACACGCGCCGCCGCGTCGATCTCGTCGATGGGCGTCTGGAAGTTGGCGGTCTCGGCGTGGGCATGCGCTTTGGCCAGCGGATTCTCGTCGTTGATCCAGCTACACAGTCACAAACACACGGGGGAATCAGTTGGCACAACATCAAGCTTGTGACCCGAGAGAAAGCATGGCGTACCCCGTGTCGACCGAGTTCATGTAGATGCGTCGCTTGCTGAGATCTTCGGCGCAAGTGCGCGTCATCATGTTGAGCGCAGCCTTAGCCATGTTGGTATGCGGGTGATTCGGCGTCTTGTAGCGGTAGAACTTGCCTTCCATGGCGCTCACATTCACGATAAACTTCTTCTCAGCCGCCCCGCTCTTCTCCAACAGCGGCACCAAGCGATTGTTCATGATAAACGGTGCCAACGTGTTGATGGCGAAGACCTCCGCCACTTCCGGGGTGGCCACCTCGCCGATACGCAGCAGCCACGAGTTCCGCGAACGCAGATCCACCTGCTGGCCGTTCACATCCACGAGACCTTCAGGGAACGCGCTCGCATGGTCGTCGGCGTGGTCCTCGCCGGCGATCAGCGGCACCTGCGACTTCAGTGCCGACGACATGGCCATGTGAGCAGCCACGTTGCCTGCTGTGCCCTCCGCCGATGATGTCGGAAGCGCCAGTGATTTGACGTGCGCTTCAAACTCGTGCTGGTGATCCATCAGCATCTGCACCTCCTTGCCACTCGCCTCCAACGCTTTAGTTTCTTTCTCCACCAAGTGTTTGTAGTACGTGGGCGGTCGACGCACAGTCTGACACGCGTTGTGCACAATCATGTCGAGCCGCGAGTATCGCGTAAGCACGAAGTCCAGGAACTGTTCGAGATGCACGAGGTCGCGGAAGTCAATGCCGAAGATCTGCAGCCGGTCCTTGAAGGTCGCGTACTCCGGGTGCTTTGCGAACCGTTCGGCTGCATCCTTAGGGAAGCGCGTAGTAGCAATGACCGCCGCGCCGCCCAACAACAGCTTCACGGCCGCCTGGAAACCAATCTTCACGCGAGCACCAGTGACAAGAGCCACCTTGCCGCGCAGATCGGCGGTATGGAACCGCTTGGAGAAGTTGAGGCCGGCGCAGCGCGGGCACAACTGGTCGTAGAAGTGGTGGATCTTGTCGAAGCGGCTCTTGCACGTATAGCACGACCGGAACCCCAGCAGCGCACTGGCCTCTTTCTTGTCGGCAGCCGCTTTCTCCTCGCGCGCCTGTTCAGTCTCATCTTGGCACAGCTTCTTCAACGCCGGTTCTGGGCCGCCAATCAGGTCCGCACTCGAATGGCAGACGTCCTCGCCCGCCACGCCATCGGCAATCATTGGCAAAGCGCGACCAGCGTCATCTTTCCCCTGTTCCAGCAGCGACTCGAGCTTCGAGAGCCGCTCGCGACGCAAGGCCGAGCTGTTGATGTGGCGGCGGTCGTGCATCTTGCGCTGGTTGTGACGCGCGCGCTTCTCCTCGCGGATGGCCTTGTCCTCCAGGTACTTCTTGCGTCCCACGCCGCCGAACTTGCGGCCCTCCATGAGCTCCGTCACAGGCGCCAGGTGCTTCCGGAACGCGCGCATGTTGCTCTGTCCCAAGAGCTCCTTGCGCTTGGCGATTACGTCCAGCACCTTGAACGTCGTTTCGAGCTCCGCCTCGGTGAACGGCATCTCCTCCTGCGGAGCCGTGGCCTCATTGTCATTGGCCTCACCTTGAGCAGCGGATTGGGGCTGCGGCAGCGGCGCAGGCGCCATGACGACGTCCTCCTCCGCCTGCATCACGCCACCGATTGCTGGCTGCAACGCGTCCAAACAAATGGCTGCCTGTTGTCCAAGGCGGCTATCTTCGCAAAATACAGCATTCATTGAAGGGTTGAAATACATTTATCGTAATTAGAAGGAGATATTGTGAAAATGAAGGCAACAATATTGACTACATTGCGAATTACATATCATTACGATTTATATCTGCTATTTCGGAGCAAGCTACTGTGCATATTGACACTTAAGATGATACAGAGCTGCTATATTGGTAAGGGGTTCGAGGACGAGGACAGAAGCGGGCGTGAGGACAGCATTCGCAACCGACCGAATCGACTTGTAGACCATGTCGTTGAGTGCGTTCGTGGCGGGCGCGGCGCTCGGTGGGCTGCGCTACGGCGCCGTCAAGTTCCAGCTGCTGGAGCGCGAGAGCGTGGTGCTCTACTCGGTGAACCAGGTCAAGGAAAACTTCCACGGCGAGGCGCATGTAAGCACAGGCTCAAGATGCGATTTCTGCCGACGAGACTGGACTGACCGACTTGTTTTGCATGCGACGTATAGCACAAGACGCGGAGCGAGGAACGATACGAGCCGCTGCCCAGTCGGGAGCACGAGTACTACACCTACGTGCGCGAGGGCTGGAACTCCAAGGTGCTGGCTGTCCGTAACAAGGCGTACGAGGTCTTCCAAGGCACCAACTGAGTGCTACAGGGAACGATCAGCTCGGGTCTCCAAGGCTGGTCTAGCAACTGCCCACCAGCTACGCTCAAGGCATGTCATCAGAGTAAAGGCACACGAAGAATCCGCTTAAACACAGCTCATGTACCGTCATTTCTGCTCCTCGATCTGATAGGCAAGGGACCTAGGGGTGTCTGTGCCTCCTTTGTCTCTTGTAATGCTTAGATGATGGGCACACCGTGGCGCTCCATGGTCACCGAGTGCTCGACCAGTTGCGCCTGCGTTTCCTGCGCTTGCTGCACTAGCTCTTGCATCTTGTTGCGGTAGAATTCCACATGCGACTTCCCAGAGCCAGCGCTGTTTACTGCCGAGTACTCTTCTTCTGGATCAGCCCGTGCATATTCATGATCATCCTCATGCTCCAGTCTCCGTCGAGCTTCTGCGATGTCCTCCTCGGCATCGCTATCTCCATCCAGACTCTCTTGCTCGCCCGCCACCACATCGTACCAACGGGAGCTTCCTCTCTCCAGCTCCATACTGAGATGAAGCGCCGGCTCCGACTGCCGTAGCTGAACCAGTGGCGTCTGCAAGAAGCTGCGCAGCTCCAGCTCTTTACGTCGCTCGTCCATAGCTGCAACGGCGTCACGAACGCGCGTCTGAAGCGTCCGCACCGTCATCTTCATGGCCACATCGTCGTCTTCGCCGTGATGGATGCCGGCATCAAAGACCGCCAATGCCCCGTATCGGAATCGCTTCTTCGAGTCTATGAGAGGCACGCCGGCGTAAAACCTTGCTTGCTGGGGACCTGAGACGATCGGCAGCTTCCGGAAGTCGTAGCCGGATGGGTGCAGCGATGTTCGCGGCTCTTGTTGGCAGGTATTGCGAGTGACCACGGGCTTCTGGAGCTGGAGCACAGGCTCACAACAACGCAAGTTCGCTGCCACTTTCATTAGCTTCGCGCTGCCTCGCACCTTGAGGTAGTGGATAGCCGTGTCCTTCGTCTCCGTCTCGTTCGGTTGACTCTTCTCGTGCTGCATTGAGGCCGAAAACAGCGTCAGAGCCGCGAACTTGGAGCTCCTCACAGCTGCCGCGTCCTCGCAAAGCTGGAGGAAAATGTCCTCATACTGCTCCAGCGTCTCGAAGCTTCGATGCACCAGCGGTTTGTCCTGCTCGCGAGATTTCACACGCAGTTTGACCCGAGCGGAGTGTTCCGGGACCTGATTGCTCTGGTCGCCACTCTTCGCAGTGGAGACCACGGGATTCGTCGCTCTCGCAGATGGCGCCGGCGTCTGGAAATACCGCGACTTCAATCCTGCGTCCACCCCTTCACGTCTCGGCTCCGGGCTGGCAAACTTGTCTTCATCCTCACTGTCGTTGTTTTGCGCTTCGAGACGCCCACCTTGCGGCTCCATACGCGATGAGTCGCTCCAGAATCGGGTCTTACCTTGTTCACGTGTTGCCGATTCCTTCGAGTTCGACTTGGTCGCTGGCGTGTTGGGGGCAGTCGTCACCACGGGAGGCGTCGTTGCTGCCACCAAACGATTGCCGCTCCATTTGTTGGCGAAATACCGACGGTCAATAACGGGAGAAGCGGCTGACTGCGGATAAGACGTCGCTTGCTTCAAGACTTCTCGTTGATGCGCTTCCTCCATAGCCGCTGCAAACCGTCGATCGGCTCGTTCACGCGCCTCCTTGTCGCGCTCAGTGTTATCCGCGCCGATCGTGCTTCTTCGTCTTCGGGGTGGATTCTCCGAGGCTGTTGCATTCGTTGCCACCAGCTCCTCCTCTCTCACATCTTCCACTTTCGTTCGCTGGTCATCCGTTGATGCAGTGATACTCGGCTCGGATCGAGCGAATAGACACGGTGGTCGCGGCCTCAAGCTCGAATTTCTGTGATCACAAGGCGAACAGATGCGCAGCACCGTCGGGCCGGACGTGGGCAGATCCACGTCCTTCTGTACGGAGCATTCGCGGCAAATCACTTCTCCACAGAGTCGACAGTGGTGGCGTCTTCGCGTGAGCTGATGGAACCGACGGAAGCAGACCACGCACTCGGAACGCTCGGCATTACGAACCCATCGAGAAGCTTGCAGGGATTCAAGCCGCAGACTCATCAGGTACGCGTCGGCGGCGTTCTCCAGCCGCTCCATGTTCAGAGCCATTTGCCGTAGCACCTGCTGAAGGGCGCGAAACTGGCGATCACTGCACTGAGTCAGCATCGCCGTGGCTGGAGCCGAGCCTCGATCCTGTGCGATGCTCATGTAGAAGACCACGTCCGTCTTGTCGCTGCTGTCGGTCGGATAGAGGAGGAAGCCGCCCATGGGAATCTTGCAACGCACGACGCGGTGGGAATCCAGCAGCTCTGGGCAATGACGCGTCTCCATGGACTGGAAGAGTTTGTACGCCACCGGTACTTCGTCAGCTGCATGCAGGCCGTCGTTTCGTTTGCTGCCATCTTGCGGCCAATTCTTGTTGTTGTTGTAGTAGTCCTTGTTCATGGCGAGTTCGTCGATGGAGTGCCACTTGGTGTACTCTTGGAGACACATATCGCAGTCCGAGGCCATGGGCTTGCTGCAGCGACACACTAACCAACGTACAGCCAGGGATTCGCCTGTTGCACCGCCATCTTGAGCCGAGAAATCGCTTCCCCCGGCACTGTGGAAGAGCACAGATGTGTCCGCTACTAGGTTGCCGTAGATGATTTTGATGAACGATCGATGAGCAGTGGCTACCGAAGCGTCCAGCGTCGTGAGTATCGTCTCTAATGGCGCATTCACGGTCACGCTGCTGCGAACGCTATACACCAGTGACTCGTGTCCATGATGTGGGTTTAGTGGGAGGTGAGCGGCCTCGACAACCGCCGGCCGCCAGGACTTCTTGGGCTTCTGGAACCCGGCTCTGCCTTTGAGGACTCGTTTCTCCCAGAGCGCCACGCCCGTCTTCTTCCGGGGATTCACTCGCGTCCAGGACGAACTGGATGCGGCATTCGTCGTGGCATTAGGCGGCGCACACTCCGCTACCAGCTGTGCCAATTGCGAATGTCCCAGTTCCATCGCAGCCGCCACTTCTTCACGCGTCATCGGGAACGGCACCACATAGCGCCCTTGGCCCGCTGTACTGCTGTCGGTTCCGCCTCGAGCGTCCTCACGACCGCGATCGTCAACCTCCTGCAGTTCGTCTCGCATTCTGTCGTTCTGCTTTGGCTCTTGTGCAGTCCGGAAATCTGGAAATGACTCGGAGAGGGCGATTGCGGCCACTCTCGGAAGGGCGAAGGGCCGTGGCTGGCCGTTGGAAATAGCGACGACGAGCTTCTCCTGCCTTTGCGCCAATCGAAAGAAAAGCTCTGGAGTTCACGCAAATAAGAGAGAAGTGGGTGGTTTTGCTTCTCCTTCGTCGTCGTTTGAGCTGGCGAGTGCGGTGCGGTGAAGAAATGCACGAGATGGAAGGCGGAAACGCTGGAAGAAACGCTGGAAATATCGAGCACTAACGTGGACGCCATTAACGAAGGAAGCCGCACAGCCAAAGCGAGTGAAGAGGGTCAGTAGCTGGCGCTGGCCTCCAGCCCGAAGAGACGGGGAAATGGGCCGCCGTCCCATTTGAGAAAGTCCAAAAGCGAGGGCAACTTGTTGAAGCTGCAGTCTTCCATCCGGATACGAAAGTCGCATTGGTGAATTCGAACGCACATCAAGCCTTAGTTGGGCAGATAGACCCGGACACATATCTGCGCTTGACAGGAAATGGTCAGGTCCAAAACCCACATTGAGTCCAAGTCTGTCAAGCCCATTCGTCTTCGGCGAGGATTCCGCACTGTGTCTAAAGCCAGTCGGCGCCATCTCCCTGTCGGTCAGGCTCGGCGTTCGTTCAGCAAGACGCGGTTGTAGCCAGACGGGCAGCCATCAGTCGCGACAGACCGTCCGCCTGTCCTCGTGTACCGGCAGTTCTCCGACTTAGCACTATCCAGTCCACGCTGAGAGCATTTCCATGACCGCAGGATGCAAACGTGGTGTCCAGATTGCTTCAGTTGGACAACGCAGGAAAAAAATGAAGCAATAAGAAAATAGCGAAAGCAAAAGTGTAGTCGTCTATTCCACGAAGCGCGCGAACGTCACCATTTCTAACATGTCCATCTAAAAATCGCCATCTAAAACGTCCTCTCCCCGTATTTCTTGCTCGTGCTTCCTGCTTCGTCGCCGTCTTCCGTCTGTCTCGTCTCGTCTCCTCTGTCTTCATGTACTGCGGTCGTGTTCCTCTATCTTCGGCCCCTGACGTTCGTTGCAGCCCGATCTTCTCATGTCGCGCTGCTTGCGAGTGGCCAAACTGCTCATGTGCCTTCAGCTGACCGCTCCTTCCCTTCGATTCGCGGCGTCGCCTATGGGCAGTTAATTGGCTTCGAACTCATTGGCCGCTTTCTTCCCCGAAGGAACCACCTGCTGCAGCCAAATGCGCGTCTTGTAGATCGCAAACAAGTCGCGCACGAGCTCTCGGAAGTCGATACGTCTGTTAAGCACCGCAACGTCAGGTTAGGATGAGTACCAAACAAGCAAGGCGCGTGCGGCCAAAAGCGCATTTCCACACATGAAACACATACCGGTCAGCTTCGAAAAAGAACGTCAGCTTGTGGCGGTCGAACTGATACTCTGCGTCAATCACATTCATCGGCAGCAGGCGCTGGCGCACTTTGCTCTTGCACACTTCGAACACCTCGTGCTCCTCTTTCCGCTACATTTACAGTCATGCACACCACTATCAGTACTTCCTCGCCCGATGGCAGAGATGATCAAATCAAAGCGCATGCAGAGTTTACGCACCTGCTCGCTCAACATATCGCACTCGCGTGGGCTTGCGACGCAAATGATCTTCTTCGTCGGAAGGTCATGGCGCTTGGTGCGTCCCATAGACTCATCGGCCGGTCCTCCGAGATCGTTCCCACCCGAGCCAAACTTCGCCAGGTCTGTCGAGCGCTGCACAATCCGACCGATATCTTCGCCACGGTCTGCTTCGACCTGCCACACAATTGTTTTCTGTGATTAGCCACCTCATCCGATCCAGCAGCATACGACCCACCAGTTCAGCCGGTCACCATGGTGCATACCTTGACGTATTCGCCCGAGTTGTACGCCGCGCGGCCGGCAAAAACCTCCAGACGGCCACGTTTGAACTCCACATCGTAGTATGCTTCGGGCGGCGGCGACGGGAAATGGCCACCTCCATTGCCACTGTTAGAACGGACGTCCGGCGGCAGTGGGGGAGCCGGGGACATGTCCATGTGACTGCGGGGCCAATCGAACGGCACACCTGCCGAGTTGCTGCGACTCAGGGACGGCGGGTACTCCATGCCCGGCGCGGCCGCGAACAGCTGTGCTCCTTCCATCGATTGGCTGCGTACCTCTCGTGGCGAGGAGTAGCTGCCGTACTCCATACTGTATGAACGCAGGCCGCGGCCCGTGTTGCCCTGTCGTGCTTGATTCTCTTGCTGCTCACCGTTGTACGAGTCCGGATACGGCGGCATCACAAATGCATCCGTGGAGTACCGCCGGTACGGCAGCGGGGGTCCAAACTATCAACAACAACAAAGGAAGCAGTCCCGACAACAAGGTTGTCAGCATCTAGCCACTCAATCCACGCGACGCAATAGAAATTAAAGCGACAGCAACCCCGACGCACCTGGTGGTATTGGTGCATGGGCGAGTCCGTGGGGATGCTGACGCGAGGGGGACGGATGCCAACGGACGGAGGTTGCGGCTGGTTTGGCGGCATCATGCCGCCTCCTCCGTGGAAGCCACGGAGCGTCGCCGGGAACTCTTGCGACATGGCCTGTTGCTGGTGGTGGTGGGACGGCACGTACTGCTTGTTGAATGCCGCGGGGTTGTAGCTCGACGCGCCGTACGTCGCTGAGTACGAAAACGACCGCGCTCGCAGGCGCTGGAGCGGTTCCTGGGGCGGCGGCAGCGGCGGGTTCACCTCGTGCGAGCGTCCTAGCGTGAAGTCCACCGACGAGGCGCGCGAGTCCTTCGTGAGTCTGCAATAATACGGCAAAGCACAACGTTAGCAACAAAGCGCAATATTCTACTGCTATGATCCCCTTCATACCTTGGGTGCCCCTGGAACTCCTCGTTGAACTGGTTGCTCGTATCGCTGCTGGCGCAACACCATGGCGCGTTAGAGATTACCACATTCAGTCAAAGCGTTAAGAACAGGCACACAGCCCACGTACTTGGGAAGCAAAGAGCCAACGCTGTTGCCGCGGAACAGGTCAACATGCGGGTTGCTTCGGCCCAGTGACGCGCCGAAGCGCGGCGACGTCATGAGGAACTCCTCGTCCTGCAGCTGCCACGTCTGCGAGTCCTTGCGGTTTCCCAGCACGGGGGATTTCACATGATTGAGTGAGCCAGCGCGTGCGCCGCTGCCGCTGTCCACGCTGATGCTGCGTGGCGGACGCGGCAGTTGCGAGAGCACTGGGAGGCACGACTCGGCGTAGGACGGGTCCACATCCAGCATAGTGGGCGCGGCGGCTGACGCTGAGTCGTCCAGTTGGTTCGAAAACGGCACCGTGCCGTCCTGCTGCTCCTCGTCCGAGGATGACGAGTCGTAGAGCGACGAGCCGGACGACGACAGACACGAGTTCACCACCTCGCGGAAGCTCGAGGCGTGTTTCAGTCTCGCCGCGCTCATTTCCGCGTTGCTGTGGATCGACGAGCTGCTTCCAAGTCGTCCAAACGTGGGCGGCGTCGTCGTCGACAGCACAGTAACCTGCGGGTCGACGCTGCGGAGGTGCTCCGCCTGATTCCCAGACGATGGTGGGGACGACGACGACGACGACGACGAACGCGTCAGCGGCGGTGTCACGCGTCTCCCCAGCGGACGCCAGTTCGCAGCCCCCACAGGAGGCGACGTGGCCGCTAGCGTCTCACTCATCGACATGCCGCGCGGCTTCGCGTTGCCGCGTCCCACTGGCGGCGAGATTCCGGCCGCCGTGGGGTCAAACGTGTCGTCATCCAGCTCCGCTTTCACGCGCTGGTGGCGGTGGCGGTGGCGAGACGGCGACGTGACGCCGCCCGCCGGCTGGTCGGTGTCGGTCGTGGACAGCGCCATGACGCTCGTGGACAAGAACTCGGACCATTCCTCCTGCGACGAGACGTTGCTGCCCAGATAATCCAGCGACGAGTGCCGCGTGCGGTGCATGGCGACTGCTCAATGCGCGCGGCCCACGTGGGTGGAAGCGCAAGCAGCGGCCGCGGGCGGGGTCTGTGGCTTGGCGGTCGCTTGCTGGGGGGTTTCTTCGCTTTGAGGGATTTTCCTTCCCTTCAAGTTGCGGGAGGTCTCGGGCGGCGCGCTGTGTGAATGTGGCGTGTTTTCTTTCCTTTGGAGGTTGGGCGGCTCTTTTATTCGCGCACTCGCGACAGTTGCATACAAAGTCCAAGACAAAGGGGAGGCAGAGCGCGGAATCTCTCGCGCACGGGTTCGCTCTGGCCGACTGTGAGTGATGTTTGCAAAAAGATGGAATTGGGGCGTGGGATTTCGTGATTTTCCGAAAGAAAAGCGAAAATACGGTGGCCGGAACTGGGCGAAAAATTGAATTTTGCGTGGGAGACGGAGTTTGTATAGCAAAAGGTAGAAGGTTTTCGCCGCTTTCTTTTCTTTCACGGTCATTTAATTTTCTTCGCGTGTCTTTATGTGTGTGTGGAGTCCCCAGTTGGAGGTCAAGATCATGTGTGCGGAGATTCGGGCAAATCAGATACTGACACCGACTGAGCGCTGGCCCGTCGGGCAGGCAGACTTGAGTGTCTATTTGAGGACCTCGAAGACGCCAAGAAAAAGCCCAGAAAACGCCTCGAGGACTCGCAGCGAGATCTTGGGAGGGTTTGGATGCATCCTGCCGTGAGTTGTGCCCCTGATTGGGCGAAGTGAGGCCCCTGCGCCGCCCAAATATCGGTGGAGGGGTGCACCCCCTGGTGCACCCAGTGGGGGCGGCATGGCAGGAAGGATACAATCGCAAGTTCAATTCAAGGAAATAATCGCACAAACTTGGCGAGTCGAATTGGCAAATTGGACAAGGCTCGCTGGGATTTGGATACTGGATGCGTACTGTTGAGAAAGGGTTTGTCGGGAAACTAAAGGCGAAAATTACGAGCTCGACATCCGCGGTTAGGTCAGCT
>MBAC02008978.1:0-22662 GCA_001712635.2 Nothophytophthora sp. Chile5
GGTACTTGCTCATGGCGAAGCAGCCGCCGTCGATGGCTTTCTTGGAGCCTAGAAGAGACGCGCCGGCCCCCACGACCTTCGTCTCGTACAGGAAGCCCTGGGACTTCATGCCTCCAACCAGTTTCTCACGCGCCGAGCTGCAGAACGCCTCGCAGAACACGACAACGTCCACATCCAGTGAAGCGAGGCAGCGAGGAATGGCGGAAGCACGCTGCGAGGCCCATGGCGAGAGCTTGTCGTTGAAGGACGATACAATACTAGGCAGCAGCCACACATTGTACACCATGACACGCAGCTTAAACGGCACCGAACGGGACATCAAGGAGGCAGCTGGAGCTGGCGTGACTCCCTCCAGAGCCTTCGTCTCTCCACGCTTCATCGTTGCAACCTCAGGACACTCGACAGTGTCGTGCGCGTCATCAAGAACCCCAAGCTGGAACACAGTCGGCGAGCGGTTTGTAGCTGTGAGGAACGCACCTTGAACACCAAGAAACTGACCGGCCCAGTCGCCGTCCATGAGCTGCACGTACACTTGGCTGCCGCACTGGAGCGGGCCTGAATGTCCGTATGGCGAAACGAGCCGCAACGTGGTCTTGCAAGCGTCGGCGCCCGCTGCCATGGCGTGGCCGCGCTTCGAGTTGGGCGGCGCCACCACGCGCACCGACTTGCGCACACTGCGACAGTACAAGTGGATGGCGTCGCCAAAGTTGGCTGCGCGTCTCGGGCCAGAAAACTGCTCGGCGTTCTCCACAACGAACTGCGTGCCCGTAGCGTGAGAGTTGGAAGCCAACGACTTGGCGAGCGTGAGGTACGCCGCCTTGTTGAGCTGGTACTTGCCCACGCCTCCGCCAAGCGCTCCAAGAGCCAGAACTGCAGACAGCGGTCCCGTGAGCGCCACCCCCGCCACGCCAGCAGCCACCGCCACGGCCTTCTGCGACCCCGATAGCGCACTGCGCTTCGTCAAGCCGACGGCGAGACCGCCCAGCGCGGTCAGAGCGACGGCTCCACCAAAGTGGACATGCTGCGCGCATTGCGAGGGCGCCACGACTGGCGGTGGCACTCCGCAGGGGAAGGGCAGCGGCAGGTCGACGACGCTGTCCACACTGTCTGTAGCGCTAACGTTGGTGCTGGTGCTGGCGCCACTGCTGGTGCGTCTCGCAGACCGCAGAGAGACGCCCGTCTTGTCCACGTGGGCGGAGCAGACGTTGTCGCTGGACTCCGCCACCTCGCAGTCGTTAGACTCGGGTCGTGGGGTCACGAAGGCGCGGAAGGCGGCGGAGGCGTGAAGGCTCTCGATCTCCAGCAGCTTGTGCAGATACCCATTGAGCTGGACCCGGAGCTTGTCCGCAGCCGCCACGCGGAAGGCCTGCGCGCGGAAGGCGTCCCACGCCAGTCGCGAGGGCCGCGGCAGCTGGATGCGACGAGCATGCAGCTCTTGGCGATACGCGCCCTCCAACGCCGTATGGAAGTACCGGAAGTCGGCGTACGAGCGTTGGACGAGCCACAGCGTGCGCGTCCGTGGGAACCGCAGCGAGATCTCGTAGCTCCAGGCCTCGCTCTTTGCGGCGGGCGGTGTGACCCGCGTAATGCCCACGTCCGCGTCCTCGCTGAGCCACGAAGCGCCGCCGCCTCCGGGTGACGACGGATTATTAGCGCAGAGGTCAGTGGCAGCGGCAGCGGCAGGCGCCTCACTGAACGCGCGACACGGCGGCTGACGGCTCTTCGCAGCGGCCGCGGGGCGGCGGCTCCTTCTCCATGCCTTCATCCGGGTCTGGTGAGCAAGGGGCACGCGACTCGGCAATGAGCCGCGCATTGCGCGATGGAGGAAGCGCGCGCGCGGAAGATGCGGACAGAGTCGGCAGCCAACAGCCGCAATGTGGCAACCCCACACTATACGGAAGTATACATTTGCGGTCTATCCGAGAATTTCTGGGTCGATCTGGTGGACTCGATCCGGATGATTCCGGATGACGGGGTTGGTCGGCAGAGGGCAGCCAGATCTCCCAGCTGATCGTCGTGGCATGGAGCGAGCTTTACACGTATAAACCGTGGCGACCGCGATGCAGTGGACAGAATGCCACCTGTGCTGTGGCGTGGCACTTCGGCGCAGCTGCCACCAGCGCTAGGAGTCGTTTGTTTGGCCGACACCGGGCGGCATTTCAACTGAGCTGCCTCAAAAGTGTGTCAACTTGATCGCACCCAAGTTGGCATGCGTTTGGTCGGCTTGGGTGCTCCATGTACACACATCTCGGCAGCGCCTTCTCGCCACCAGCCTTTGAAGGTGGTGCTCGACTCGTGGCCCCTCCGCAGACTGCGCTACCACTGCCGCCGAGATACAGTGCTTCGAGTTCCCCCATCTGATAGCAAGGAACCTCGAGGATCGCGAGGAGATCCGGCCGCACGATCAACAACGCTGGACCGTCCCACCTCATGCCATTATATCTCATAGGAGCGCAAATCATGCCGCTTGATAGGATTCGACACCCTACAAATAGCTGGGTTTTAGCCAAGAAATAGCCTTTGCCATTGCTAACTTTTAATGCTGCCTTCAACGTAAAGTCGGGACATCTCCTTTGAATCCTGCCACAAACCACCGCAGTGTGGTGAGCACGGCACCCACCAGCCTTGTGCTGCTCGTGGCTGCCTCACCGGGATTGACACCCCGTGCCACGAGTAGCTGTGCTCAGTGTGCGGCATCGAAGCTCGACCTACGGTCGTTGAAGCCAACGCCAACTAGCAATCAGGTCCGCCCAGTTCCGCCCTCGACAGTCGTATTCTGAATATCATTGCGCTGGCGCCAAATCCTCGACCAGACTTTACCGCCGCGTTGCTATCGCCCGCTGGCAATCAGCTGCTTGGCCGCCAACAGCTTCGAAGTTCGTCGAGCGACCTCTTGAAGCTGGTGTCTGCTCCCTCCATCGCACGTGCACCGTCCGAATCGAGCGGCTCTCGATTTTGCTGCCGCGCTGGGGAGCAATGCGACGCAATTTGCAAGCCATCTACATGCAATGCTCGGTGGCGCGACTCCTTTCGCCAGCCTTGCGTTTACATGTCCCGGTGTCGCCTCAAGACCGCGATCACGGCTTCGAATGCGCCATGCAACTTTACCGCAAGCCGATACGAAAGACCCACCATGACTTGGCCGCTTCGATTGTGCGTGTTGCTCTGAAAGTATCGACATTTGCGTATAAATTAAAGGTTATTGGCGTTGCTTGTTCTATCAACACTGGGTCTGCATGCACGTACTCTCGCCTACACGAACGAGCTGCTCATGCGGTAGACGAACGAGGACTCCACCAGCACGTTGTGCTGCTCCCGGGTCAAGGCGTGCTCGTACGTGGGGTGGGCGTGCTCGTTGGCGCCCGAGTGCTTCTCCATCGCCATGACGGACTCCTGCAGCACGCGCCACTGCTCCGAACCGTTCACGTGCGTGTACGCGTTCTTGCACTTCATGAGCCCCACGCAAGTGTGGGCGGCCAGCACCAGCATGAACTCAAACGTGTGGTGTTGGTCCAGCATCACGAGCGCCAGCAACGTGCCAGTGGCCAGGATGGCCCAGAAGAGCGACACGCGATCCAGCGCCGCCGCGACCACCGCCACCAGCTTCCAGATCATCATCTCGACGCGTAGGAAGTTGTACGTCGTCGTCTTCTTGGACAGATGCAGCAGCCCCACGGCAGCAAGCACAGTGTCCTCCACCCACCGATAGCCCACGACCTGGCCGATCACCGTCTTCCACTGGCCGTCGTAGTTGGCGCCCTTGGTCGGAACCACAATGTCCTCCGAGCCGGGGAAGCCTTCGCGGATGCACCACGACAGCGCATCCTCGTACCCAAGGTCGTACAGCCACTGCATATCGCGCTGCGACGGCGGGTACATGGACCACCAGGCCGGCACATACCGCGACGGCCGGATGTCCGCGCCCGAGAAGACGTTCGGGCTCACGGTGATGGTGGGGATGCCCTCGAACAGCGGCTGGTTGTCCAGCAAACCACCGTCAATGACGTACTCGCCTTCGTGCTCGAAGGGCAAGCCCACCAGCGGCGTGGCGCAGCACGAAGCCACCATGGTGTGCAGCATGTGCACCGGGTTCTTGAAGTGCGACACGCGACGCGACGCCCAGGCCGACAGCGAAGTGTACACGACCGTGACCTTACCTTCGAGTTTGTGAATGTTGTCGGTGTTGGCGTGGCGCGTAATGGCGTCCACAAGGTAGTCGCGCATGTTGAACGGGCCCTTCCAGCTCCCGTGCGCGGCTGGCACGTAGCTGTTGATCACGGAGTCGCAGATCTCGTCGAAGTCCGAGCCCAGCACCAGAGACACGATGGACAGACAGCCAGCGGACGTGCCGATGAACTTAGAATTCTCGTCCAGCTTCTGTTCCTGCAGCGCCTTGCAGACGCCGTACATGTAGACCATGAGCCAGCCACCGCCGGAGAAGGAGAAGTGCAGCGTCTCGTCGAGTGATCGCTTGGGCTTCGGAGTGGCGTGGGCCGCCGCGATCATAGAAAACGCATCCGACTTGATCGGGGCGGCACCCGGGTGCTCGTGCAGCGTGTGTCGGTGCAGACTCGTGTCGTGTGTCTTGGAGATGGAGCGACGCCGCTGGGACTCGTGCTGAAGACTGTGGCGATTCCAGTGCGGCGGCTTCTCCTGGTGCTCGTGCTTGGAGCGCTCCTCGTGGTCCCGCTGGAATAAAGAGCGCCGGCCCATGGACTGACGCAGCAGTTTGGCCTCCCGCCGTCGCTCCCTGCGCTCATGGTGCTTGGCTTTGAACTTGTCCACGAACGCGAACGTGAAGATGCCTCCCTTTTCTGCTTGCCCCATTTTGACTAGCGCTTCCTAAGCAGATGAATCGAGCTGGCTCGCGCGAAACAGCGTAGCAAGTCGAACGGAGGACGAGTGAGCTGGGAAGTGACCGTCGAAGCGAGTTGAGTTGTGTTGTTTGCCGTACCGATGCGACAAACACCCAACACGCTGGTCGACTGCGAGGGAACGAGCGAGCGAGCGAGCGCTTCGCTTCACTGGACTTTTGGCTACCGGCGCTGCTGGCGGCGGTGGGAGGTCGCTTCTTGCCAATTGGCAAATCGACAAGTGCTGTGTCCTGGCGTGCTGGCCACAGACAAGGCGGCCAGTCAGCTCAACAGGAAGGAGGAGGCTTCCGCGCAGGAGCAGAGGGAGCGACAGAGAGCATGTCCAGACTTTGGAGGGTCAAGGGGGAGGAGCGAGGCCGCGGAGAGACCAGCCAGAGCATGTCGTGCTGCCGTCGGCACCTGCAGATTCTGCAGGCCGCAGAGCCACTTCCCGCGCCTGGCGTCACTTGCTTCCCAGGTCATCGAGTCAAAGGAGTGGCACGAAATAAGGTTGACAAAAGTCCGCCTTCTGGTCAAAACGTGAAGAGCTCCGATAAGGTTTCGCAGGTAGCGATGGACACGCAAACGGCTCCATCGGCAACACGTTCGCAGCAGGAGAGAGATGGATTGTATAAAGTAACGCAGGTTTTGCTGCTGACTTGTTCACATCTGTTCGCTACGTCGCGGGAACGTTCAGAAACTGGGCGGAGTGGAGCAAAACCAGCCGCGTTTGGCTGCACATCTGTTCACATTTTTTATGGGACTTTTCGTTCAGTCCGCCCCACATTTACATGATTGTTGCTCGGCTATTTGCTCGCTTTTGTTCGGCTATTCTTGCTCTTCATGAGAGTTTTTCTGCTTGCCAAGTTGAAATCCTTGACCCAACTGCCGCTAATGGGCTCGATCAAATGTGTCGCCGATGAAGGACATGCGTCGGTATCCCAAGAGACAGCGACGTACAAGTTCTGAGCTGGGTGGTCTGATTTTTTTACGAGTACTATGGAACTTTCGCTTAGGTAACACAAGATTGCTTTCTAAACTCATTTCAAACTTTATTTGGTTGCATACGATGTTCCAGTATTTAAAGAAGTTTCCAGTGGAGAACACTCGATGTTGCCAAATTGTCTGCCGCGAGTAAAGGTTCGCTGTCCCCTCGACACAGCGAAGTTCGCTTGGTTGTCGATTTCAAATGGCCGGACGTAACGCTGAGCACCTGCCTTGTACTCCCAGCGTCTGCACGCACGTTTGACATGCATCCTCGCTGTCTCCCTGCCATCTCTTGCGCCGCGAGCGCGCAATTTGTTGATAATTAGCAGCAAGTCGTGCACGAAGAATCCAGCACAACAGCAGGTCGACTGATTTGCTGCCGTGTTGCAATACGTTGAAGCATTTCCTACAGTGGACGCCAGCAGAAATGCACAGGGCCATGAACCATTGATAGCGTGTATCTGAGCACGACAAATCTGCGTGAACACATCAACTTGGCACGGCGAGAGGTGGCGGGCGCCATCTCCTACGATACCCAACGAGCAGGGCGATTGCTCCAGATCAGATGCTGCGTGAAATGGGAGCGAATTGCAATGCACTAGCACCGACTTCAAATCCTGCAGAAACTGTTCTCAGAAAGTGACAAACGCCATGCTCTGGTGATGTTGATCTGTGTTACGCAGGTCCGCACAAGTCAACAGTGCGGGTGTGACTTGTCCCTCTAAACAGTGGCATGCGTCTTCCCGTGGAGCATTAGCAACCTGATTGAAGTGAAGTGTCTGCGTGCTCCCCCGAAAGCGCTGCGTGGCACGGCCAGGAAACTCCACGCAGTTGCAAGCGACCGCGAATTGGCCTACACACTGGGAGTTTGCGACGTTCTTCAGGATCGCAGCGCGGACAAACCCATGCAATCGCCATTGCTGCAGGTACTGGCACAGGTACCCAACAACGTTCTGGGTGGCCTAATCTGCCAGCGTGTTGGATAAAGCCCGAACCGACTTGCGTGTGGACCTCATCTGACGACCCCAGCAGTGGCGCCACCACCTCTGCGTCATCTACGTGCTTCAGCTGGAGGGAATTCAGCCAAGCACCGCCTTTCTGATCCACGAAGGTCCACTTGGTTGACCAGAGGCCACACACCCATCTCGTGTCCTCCAGCCAAGACCTCCAGCGCTCGGGCACGACGCGCCAAGCGCTAGCGTTTTCGCACCTACCGCCCCACTCCCTTGGGCTGCCTTCGATAACCAAGAATCCCCCCAACGCGATCCTCCAGTTCCTTGGAGATATCTTCCAATTGATTGAGAGGAATCGACAAGAAACCGTTGGACTGCGACCCTGAGCTCCTGCCTCCAGTGCATCGAGGGTCAATGCCACACAAGCACAGCAAATCTAGAAGTCTCGCGTTATCATTCGACCACAGAGGCCCATTCTCCGAAATTTCCATGTAGCAACCAACTCCCATCCTTCAGAAAACTGCTGCTCGGTCCAATCGCATGGAAACACTTGCACATCCAGCTCCGCAGTCGAGATGACTGGCCACTCTACTTCCTCCCGTCGAACCTCGCCACCACTTGCCTGCCATTCCAGAAGATTATTAGTGCATGTCCATGCCGCAGAGGATCTATCCACGCACAACAGTGCGCGTCGTCTTGGCAATGCCGCATGGGTGACGCGACGCACCGTCGAGATTGGCGGTGCATTCGATCCGATGCAGGGTCCTCCTATTCATGTCAACCTGGAAGCTCCAACCATAATCTCCATCCCGCACCGCAGCGCGGGGTAATCTGTGCTGGTCATATGCAAACTGTCCGGTCAATGTATATCATCTCGCAAGTTCTGGATTCAAAACTTGTGGTCCGTCCAGAGGCAGTTGTAGTCCTCCGGATGCCAAATGGCGTGTAGTCGAGGGAAGTTGTCGGCGTTGCGCAGTGCGTCGCAGCTCACGGCCTCTGGGATCCAAATCTCCTCCAGCTGCGGCAATTGCTCAATGCCGACCACACTCGTGAGCGGTGTGAGGCCGAGATCCAGCATCTCCAGGCAGGTCAGCGCGGCCAGCGGCGTCGCGTCCTCCACTTTGGTGGCGTTGAGCCACAGCCGCCGCATCTTGTGCATCCCGGAGAGCAGCGACGCGTCCTTAAAGTCCACGCGACCCACCAACGACAGCTCCTGCAACTGCGTGAGTCGAGGGAGGAAGTCAAAGCTCGGGTGGTGGTCACGGTGACGTCGCGCGAGTTGCCGCTTGCCACGATCCGGCAGCGACAGCACCAGCTTCTCGAGGTTCACGAGTGCGCCTAGAGGCGTGAGGTCCTCAAACAGCACGTCCAGCAACTCGAGTTGCGTGAGTTGCACGAACCCTTCCAAAGGCAGCAGGTCCATGATCTGTGCGGTGGGTGGTAGCGACATGGACAGTCGAGTCAGCGCTGGCATTTCGCCCAACGCCAAGATCTGTGTCAGGTCCTCTGCACACCATTGCTGCAGCCTCAAGTGTCGTAGCGAAGGTGCCAGCAACTCCAGCGGCGTGTAGTCCGTTAGTGGAGGCAGTTCCAGTGATCTCAACGACCCGCAAGTGCTCACGTTCGCCAGAAACGAGCTGGGTACGCGATGTGCCATGGGGATGGAGAGACCTCCCGTGGCCACGACAGCGGTCTCACCTTCCTCGATATCTTCTCGTAACACATCGCCGATATCATCCAGATAATTGTGTTTGTACATGCGAAGCTTCCGCAGCTTGTGCAGACTGCCCAGCCACTCGTAGGTCGCCGGCGGCAGCTCCAACTGGTCGCCCACCGTCGCGCCTCGGTCCCGTGTGTCCAGCAGCAGTTGCTCGAGTGCGTGTAGTGCCCCCAATGGCCGACGGTCGCCCACATTCGTCCAGCGGATATCCAGATACGTGAGATTGGGCAGCTCCCGAACAAACTCGAGGTCTGCCAGTCGCGTATTCTGCATGTGCAGCACCTCCAGTTCGGGACAGCGCAGTGTGATTTCCAGCGGGTCAGAGGCACCCAAATTGTGAATCTTCAACGAACGCAACGCCGGCAGATGTTGCAACACACTCAAGTCCGTGGCCACCCAGTTCTTGCTCATATCCAGCGTCTCCAACAGCGGCAGCGCTCTCAGCGGCGCAAAATCCACGACGCGGGTCTCCGACACGTCCAAGCTGCTCAGATTGGGCAGCGCCTCGAGCGCCGCGAGGCTCAACACGCCCGTGCGTCGCAGATTCAGCGACTGCAGCTGTGCGAGCATCACGAGCGGCGCCAGGTCCACCACGTCCGTCTCAGCCAGATCCAGAGCCCGCAAATTGCAGCCCATGGGTGTCGACGGCGCGTCCAGCAGCTCAGCTAGCGTGATGTCCGCGTCGGCCACGTTGAGATCCTGTAGCGCCGGCAGCAGCTGCACCACCGCGGCCACGTTGATGGCCGGCTCGTCATCCTCGGGCTCGCCGGGCTCGGGCGTCCAGTACGGATAGTCCCAGAAGCGCAGACTGCGCAGCGCCGGCAGCACGCGCAGAAGACTAAGCAGGTGCATGCCGGTGCGAGGCACACGCAAGCGCGTCACGCAGGCCAGCGACTCGGGCGCCATCTTGCTGAGGAACGAGTCGACGTAGTAGCTGGCGGCCGGCAGCGCCTCGCTCCCGTCCGCCAGCGGCGGCGGCGGCACGCGCAGCACGCACTCGGACAGCACGAACTTGCGCAGATCCGAGGCGGCCAGCGAGCGGCTGGCGGAGGACAACGCCTGCCAGTCGCGGAAGCGCAGGAAGCCCACGACGAAGCGCAGCACGTCCGTCTTGCCGTCCAAGTCGCCTAAAACGCCCAACATGTTCCAGATATTCGTCAATGGAGAGAATTGACGATGACCAGCGGAGAGGCGTGTGGTGATTGGCGGAAATAGATCCGAGTGCGAAGAACTGATTGGTGGAATTAAAGCGCGACGAGAACAGGAGGGTGGACGACGTGGATAGGTTACAAACCGGAATGGGGGATGTAACATACATGTATTTTAACTGCATGTAGCCACTGCGCATCAGTACTTTTATGCTAATCCTCACTCGGTTTAGCTCGTCTCACGACTCGCTCAACTACTCACCAAGGCCTGTATCGCTGCGCTCAGCAGGGTCCAATGTCCGGGCACGGAGCTTCGATCCCGGCCAGGCCTTCGTGTGCTGCATTCCGTACGCACACATGCACTTAGATACAGATATGCATGCACACGCACGCGCACAGCGATATGCGCACGATTAGCCACGCACCCATATACGCACACAGGAGTATACACAACACGCATATGCACATACACACAGGCGCAAACTTGCACACTTATACACAAAACACACCCTCACAATGGGAGAAACGCACGAGCACATGGAAAAAGGGGAACAGCTTGCATCGAAGCGCGATCATGAACTCTTCAGGCGTGCGCCGAGTACATTGCTGACGTCGAGGTATCTCTCACAAAAGCAAGCACTTACCACCGTGCGCATGAACGATCGCTTGTCCAACGTCTTTGCCATTCGGGTATCATTTTTTTTCCAGTGATGCACACGATGGAAGGGGGGGGGGTCGCCGCTGCTTGGCCTGCCCCATGAGATGATGTGGTCTAAATCCGATAGGCACTGTTACCCCCCTCCCCCCGTTCCGGCCTGGCCCTATCTCCCGTTCCTCTCTCTCCCCCCCCACACCCACTCCCGCGGTCCCAGAAAGTTGTGTGTTGCACCGTCAAGCCCCAGTCGACCGTATGCACGTTGCTGCATTCCAGCGAAGTTGCGAGTCGGGCCGCCAAGCTCCAGCAAGGCCAAGAGTCGTGCCGTCCGTTCCTAGCGAGTTACGTGTTGCATCGAGTCTCAGAGAGCCGCGTGTCAGATTGTCAAATCTCGGCGTGTTGTGTGCTGTTGTGTAGTGCGGTCCGGACAGTGCTCTTCCATATATCGGGGGTGTCCGTACCGTACCCGAGGTGCATCAAGGTTCTAGTACACGGTCATGGTGTAAAGGATGGAAGATCGCTGCAACAGTGTGACAACATTAGGTTTGACGAGCAGCTATATATTAAGTTTGAGAGGTCCAAGCCGAAACCCGGCTGGACCAAACGCAGTTTCAGAATTGCATAATTCTAAGCAAGCAGCGAGCAAGCGCGAAAGCTCCAGAGCTCCGCGTGTCCGATCCAAGACTCAGCTAAGGTGAGCCTTGTGGAAGTGAGACTAGGTGTGTGTGTATATCGAATTGAGAGTTGCGTGTGTGATAGTGCTTATCTAGGGATCAACCCTCTATTTCATACATTGGATAATATGGCTAAGCCCAAGAGACCAATATTCCCTCTTTTTGTTCTTTAACGACTGTGCCGAGGTACTGGCCTTTGCGTATTCCATTGGGTGCGAGTGAGAGATGAGAGCGTGCGGATTGGTGAGTTCAAGTTGTGACCGCATTGTGTTGAATATACACCATAACACCCGTCTCCAGTCCAACCTTATGCGCTGACGCAGAGAGAGGATTGGCACCCTGGTCGCCTAAAACTGGCTCCAGTGCCAAGCGATGCGCTGGGACCCAGAGAAGGGCCTGACATCCCGGTCTTCAGGAATGTCGTTGGCGTTCATGAATTGGCGTTGCATGTTTAGTCACGTGTACGGGCCTTGTCAGAACCTGTATAATACGATTGCCCCCCGACCAGGTGCCTCTGGTTGAAGTCTTTTAGTCTTTTAGTCTGCGTTTGCGGCCGTGGTTTGGCCCTCATATAATAACCGTTACGGCCGTGGTCTGGGCCTTATAAACCGACTGTTGTGGGCCCTAGTCAAATCTTCATAAAACGACTGCTGTTGTTGCATATATATTGCATTGTTCGAACTGTATTTAGTTTGCCCCGGTGACGGCCGAGACCGAGCCAAGACGAAAGCATACCTAGTGTTGCACTATCCGCTGCTCTGATATCGAACTAAGGGATTGCTTAAGCGTACTAACCCACGATCCAAGAGAGTTTTCTGAGCGCGTTACCACATCCACACCGGGCTCTAAGTCCTCGGCTCGATCAGGCACGGTGTCTGAATTGGAGCGTATGTCCTGGAAAGCGCTTGCCAAAACGCTAACCATTTGCTGATGTGTGTGTGTGTGTGTGTGTGTGTGTGATGGAGGGGGAGACGAGAACAGCGTCAGCGCTCTGCAATCGGCGTGCCAACGCGATTAGCTTAATATTGCCGGGACGCGCACGTTCGCTGCGGCACCAGAGCGGGCGCGCGTCCGATAACGCCGTACACTATCTGCACCGCCACACCTCGTTGTGTTGTCGATGTTGGCGAAGACATCCCACAGCAGTTTCAGATGGCAACAAGAGCAGCTCATACGTTTGGAGGGGGCCTCCCAGAGGTCCACTTGGCGGCCATGGATGGTAGCGGCGCCCGTGACGCAGGTGCGTGGGGATGACGCATCCATCGCGTTGGCGTGCACGACACATTTGAAGATGGTTTACACAATTCGCTTATTCAGGATATGTCTTTATTAACAATAAGCCCCTCCCAACTCGCAGAATTCGATAGAGCAGGAATAATCAAGTAGGATGTCGAAAAAATTCCACCTTCTATAAATCTAATAATCTCGCCAAATCGTATAATATTATTTGTTACAGTTTAACGTGTTTGTTTGATTTCCTGAAAAACAACAGTATTCCGTGCTGATAGATTTTTATTTGATACTCATCACAATTCGCGATTTCTTGTCAAACGTGGAACGAATGTAAAGGGAAGACGTCAAAGCAAATATTCCCTTTATATGGTTCCTTCCCATATATAGCGAAGGATAATCTCCAAAAGAAGACATTTTTAGCTAATCCAGTTGCGCTGATCATTCGTCATATTTCGGCTTTTTCGAGTATGTAACGCGTGATACTTCTTTGAGCTTGCGTTCGGTAGGGTTTTCTGTTCCACTACGTATCCATTCCTCGATTAAGTGTGTGGCGTTTTTGGTGACATATAACCACAGACTGCTGCTGCGTAGGAACCAAGGCGACTTCCAACTTCAACATCCGCTCCTCGCCATGCTCGGGAATCCATCGCTGTCGTTTCGGCGCCCGCGAGGGTTCGACGAGGACGACAGCGGCTGAATGGCAGTATTCGGAGCAAGCGACTGGAAGTCCACTCGCGTTCGCGCTGCGAATCCAGTCCAGAAAGGTGGCTTCGTATTCAAAACCCGCTCAGGAACTTCACGGCGAGTTGGAATGCAACCGCCGAAACACCTCACGCATGAAACTCCCACACGACGTGCTTGCACTTATCATCCTCGAGCATTTGGCGTCGGTTCCACCCTCCATCGCTGTTGGGAGGCAGCCACGACCACTCGGGACGCCTGTCCCACGCGTCTGGCGGCAGCGATGTCGTCGTCGACTCGCTAGTACTAACTTGGAAGTACGCCCTCAGCGCTTGCTTGACTTGTGCCACAGTATTAATAAGCTCAGTACGGACGGTGCTCAGCGCCGCTTCTTACCGACGGTGCAATATATATATGACCTCTTCAGACTTGGCTCTTGGATTCGTGCGGCCGCACGCCATACCCACCCGCCTGGGTATCGCCATGAAAGCGAAGAGAGTTGAGTCCTGGCGCCTGACCACCGGAACCTGCGCATCCTGTGTAGTGCACATGCATACCTGCTGAATTCGACCCAAGGAAGGTTATTGTCGAGACTCGGGACTGGAGGGCGAGCAGCGTCATCCAGATTGCCCGCCAGCTCATTCTCTCGGTCGAAGGGACTCGACTGCCTGCTGTCGCATCCTGCATTCTTTCGAGCTCCTTCTCCGCGGGCGCATTACTGCTCGTCAAGACCAAGCAATGCACTCGGCTGAACCGCCAGCAAGATGAAGGCGAACGGACTATCGATCCATCTACTTCCACCTCCCAACAGGCCAGCGTGACCCCTCGTGTCTGTGACAGAGTCTGGGCTGTTACATCCTGTGGCGTCAGCGACCAGTGCCAGCAAGGGAGATTTTCCCGCCGCTTGCCGTCACCTGACGTGCGGTTTTGGTGCCTGTTCATTTCTACAGAGACGCGTATGCATGTGCAACACGCCCGCAGGAGTTCAAACTCTGAAGCCAGACACACGTTTCACAATCGATTTCGGGGCGACAGGCTCATGCCACGATGCTGTGGGATTGGCGAAGACGCCCCGCGAAAAGCCGCGTCGAGGGCGTTTCAGGGTACGAAGGAACACGGGTGGAAGACGCTTCGGAGCCGGTAACGTGCGGATTGTTCCGAAGCGACGCCTTCCAGCACAGGCAACGCCACAATGCTGTTGGGTTTCCTCTATACCACGAGAAACGACTCCGCTTCAACGTGTGCAACCCCCCGTCTACAGTCCAACCAACTTCCAGGACTACGAGCCAACGCCAAAGCGAAGAAGGAAGCAGTGCTCGTTACTGAACGGGGAGCTGACGCCTTGCGGAAAGATAGTGGAGCGTGCTTCCACGCTTCTTCACGCGCGAAGGCGCACTCACTCCTACCCGCTGTGCCTTCCTGTTGGTGGACAGGCAAGAGCCAACTGCCTCCCACTTCTTTCATTCTCCAACTCGCTTGCTTCACCACAAAGCGACTTACCCAGCTCCCAAGCTCCCGCTCTACGCTCCTCGCGTCCATCGTACCGGCCTGCATTGTTCGTTTCCTGAGCAATTATGGTCAAGTTCAACGTCTCCCTCCTGCTTGTGGCACTGGCCATGTCGCCGGTGCTCGCCAACGACTACGGCCAAGAGTCTGTTGAGCCATCGGGGACGCCGGTGGCCACGATGACCACGACTGAAACCCCTGCCGTGGAGAGCACGACCGCCACCGGAAGCGGTTCCGCGACGATGACCGATCTCAGCTGTGAGCAGGACGCGGCCATGCCTGACGAGTGCGACGGCAGTGACGGCTGGTTCCCGGTCTCCGTGGAAGGCCAGGCTGGGTACTACTGCGCGCAGGGCCCCATTTGCTCGGGCGACACGGACGGCGCCTGTCCCGGCCCGCACCGCGATCTCGTCTTCGGCTCCAGCTGCACCTACCTGTACGATGGCGTCCGCGGCTGCGTCGCCAACACGGAATGCAACGGCTCGACGGTGGAACCGCAGGTGACTACGGAGACCCCGGCAGTCAGCATGGAAACGACCACTGCCGCCCCCATTCCCATTTCTTCGGGATGCGAGGTTGTGCCAGACACGCCTATCGTGTATACCCCGTCGACGACGGTTCCGGAGGTGCCGAGCAACCAAGGGTCGACGACGGCGTATACTCCGAGCGAGACTACGCCAGCACCGTCAATGACACCCGCGCCGTCGACGGAGACTGCAACAGCGCCTCCTGGCACGCCATACACTCCTCAGACGACGGAGTCTACTACGTTCACACCGGGCACCCCGTCGCCATACACTCCTCAGACGACGGAGTCGGCTACGTTCACGCCGCCTGTCCTCACGATCGTGACTGATGTGCCAGCGGCGACGACAGAGACTCCGGCCACGACGGAAGAGCCGGCGGTCACGACGGAAACTCCCACATCGACCTGGATTGATTACCCAGCAGCGACGACGGACATCCCGACCACGACCTGGACCGATTCCCCGGAGGCGACGACGGAGACTCCGTACACGCCGGAGACTCCCTGCCCCGGCTGTAGCCCCGAGACCCCCTGCCCAAGCGAGTACACTCCGACTCCATCGGGCTCCGGAAGTCAAGAGACGACGCCCGCTTCCACCAGCGGATCGTCCTCTGCGCCTTGCGAAGAACCGACCCCATCGGCCTCGGGAAGCCAAGAGACGACGCCCGCTTCCACCAGCGGATCGTCCTCCGCGCCTTGCGAAGAATCGACCCCATCAACCTCGGGAAGCCAAGAGACGACGCCCGCTTCCACCAGCGGATCGTCCTCTGCGCCTTGCGAAGAACCGACCCCATCGGCCTCGGGAAGCCAAGAGATGACGCCCGCTTCCACCAGCGGATCGTCTTCTTCACCCGACGATTGTAGCCATGAAGGTACTTCGGTCTCAGGCAGCCAGGAGACTACGAGCTCCAGCACGAGTGGGTCGTCTGCGTACACCCCAGCACCGGAGACGACTGAAAGCACCACGATGGAGCCGGAGACCACGGAGCCTGCGTACACCCCGGCGCCAGAGACCACGGAAAGCACCACAATGGAGCCTGCGTACACCCCGGCGCCGGAGACGACTGAAAGCACCACGATGGAGCCGGAGACCACGGAGCCTGCGTACACCCCAGCGCCTGAAGTGACCGAAAGCGCCACGGCGCCGCCAGGGACCACAGCGCCACCAGCCACGGTGTATTCGCCGTCGTCGCCGTCAACGCAGGCCGACCCGTTCTCCACGGACTCCACCGGCACGTTGGGGTTTATGATGAACCCCTTCGACGTTCGTCGCAACCTGCGCGGAGACTAATCCGGTCAGTTGGGCCCTAGGGATTGGCACTCGCAAGCCAGAGCAGTCCCTGCTTCCTCTTGCGTGTTACTCTCCATCGCGTTTCGTGTTTTCTTTCGAGCCCTGTGGAAACCCCATAATGCTTTCTCAATAAACGAATCTGCATCTGCAATCGCAGCTTTATCTTACATCAGCCCGTGGCTTCACCTCGCTGTGGACTATCCTCTCTTTGGCTGCTTCTAGCTGCAGTCAGTCGGAATAACAGACAGAGTATCACAGACGAGTTACTTGGTGATATGCTGCACTGGACGTGGCGCTTGGTGGTGCGTCGACCTCGACTGCAATAGAACCAGCAGACGCTGAGGCGCCACTGGCCGAGTAGCTCGAGTGGATTTCTGTTGCCATCGTCGACGAAGCCGCGACCGAGACGCTGGGGCGAGGGCGCCGCCCTTGAATCTCGAGCTGCTCGATCATACGGAACTCCCGGATGTAGTGGCGCGTGAGGTTCGCCACACGCCAGTGTAGCCCTGCCATTCCCATCACGAGCACTAAAAGCAGAACAGTCTTAGCCTCGACGCCGATGCAGCCGTCGTCACCACACGCGGCTGCCAACTGAGCAGTGACCGTGACGAACAGCACCCAGCAAAGCAGCGCCATTTGCGCGAAGTTGAGCGCCAGGAAGGTCAGCACGTACGACAGGAAGCGCCGCTCATGCGGTCGAAGACACGAGAGCAAGCCCACGATGCCCGTGAACATGCCCACCGCCGGTACCATATACACGGGCCACGAAAACCACGCGAAGCTCGTCAGCAGATACAAGAGCGTCATGCAGCCGCAATGCCAGCGCACGCGCTCCACCGTCGTCATCCCCACGTCAGTGTACATGGCCGCCAATTGGCGACAGATGCCGCCTCCGAACGGCCGCTCACCACTGCTATCTAGACGTACGGCGTCGCCGGCTTGGGACTGAAGAGTCGGTGGCAGCAGAATGCCTTCGCCGTAGCCCTGGAGTCTTGGGACGATTGTGATGCGAGGTACATTGGTCTCTTGTGTTGCAATTGGCGGCTGAGGCTGATGAACTGCAATTGCGTCGTCCACTTCTCCACCAAAGAGCATATACACGTCCAGGTCGCGTGGCTGTTCGCCAGCAGAGGCGACTTGTCCAGCGTTGTCACTGGTCTTCTGAAGGGTCGTCGCCATGGGTTCCAGCGCTCGGGAAGCCGCGAAGAAGGTCTCGACAAGCCGAGAAAGCTGAAATTACCGACAGTGCGGCACTGGAGAATTCGCAGAGAGAGTCGAATGAGGGACCATTGCTGAGACCTCGGCTGGGATCCATATCGTCCGCTGGGCACTCGGCGGATACACTTCGGTTGGTGGTAATGGCCGCCGATCCGCATTTCAGCCAATCGGAAGGCTGCATGCTTCAACAAAATAGCCAATCACACTTCGGTAGAGTGTCTCATCAATCTGAACAGGTGCAGAAAGGGACGATGTGAATCCTTTCAGAATGATTTAACGGGATAGCAATACATTGACCCGCATTTCTGCCGAGTTTTGCTGGCAAGCTGGGCTGATGTACTGACATAGACATTTTTGAAATGATTGAAGAGAGGATTCAGATGGATCGTCCATATCACCATTCGGCAACGCAACCTGTGAACTATGATACTCGGAGAATTCATGTCACTGAAATATAAAGCTGAACGGGTTTTATTGTAATAGCGACAAAATGGCACCACCAGACTACGGTGGGTGTGTCAAAATATGGTGCGTAAACTAATTCAACGTCTGTAACAGTTTTGTAACAAGTTATGAAATTTTTCGTGAAACCATTCGTTGCCGATTACCAAGAATATTGCCAAATCAAATACCAGCCAAGCAAACTTTGTAATTAGGCGCTGAAAATGCTGTGATTGGCTGATCACTTAGCTTACCCAGTTTATTGCCGAGATGTATCATGCCACACATCGAGGCAAGAAGAGCGCGGCAAAAGGGGGAAAACACGAAGGACATCATCTCGGCGTCAGGCCGGAAGAGCTACCCAGCAGAAGGCCAGGATGCTTCTGCGCAATCGGGTGCTGCGGGTGCCAAGATCGGCCTCGTTTGAGAAGAGTCGTTTGAGAAGAGTATCCTGAAGTTCCAGAGCGAACGATACGGTATCAGCAGCCACTTCAACGCTGAGACAGTGCGTGAGGCGGTGCGACTCAACATCGTCCTAGTGCTCCTGCTAGCGAACGTAGCTTACCTTCTGCAGCCGCTAGACGTGGCTGTATTCAAGCCTTTCAACGCCAGAATCGACTCCGCGATGCGCGAGTACAATCTAAACGGAGGCGAGGTTTTTATCGCGCGCAAAACCGCCATTCGACTGAGTACTGCGTGGGCCATAGGCATCATGAACAAGCCCGCCAATGTGGTTGCTGACAACAGAGCGTGCGGAATCTGGCCAATTTCACTGCCGCAGCGTCGGCTCAAGCTCTATAAATATAGCGAGTGGGCCAAAGACGTCGAGTCACCCTCCTGGCTCAAAGTCAGAGAGATCGTTGTCGCAAGCGGCGCAAGACACTTGATGGGAACCACCAGCTCTTCATGCGCGAGGACTTGCAGAACATTGATATGTAGCTGCAATCACCCCCAGATCTATTCAGCATTTTGCATGGCGGGTTTTGGCAGTAATCTGGGTAAAGACAAATTTTCGTGGGTTTTCACGAAGTTTTCGCTGACTTCGCTGTCGTTAAGTAGAGCCAGACTACGGAGTCGACCGACACACAAGCTGCGCGGATCCCTGAGCTGGAGCTCCAGCTGAGTCTCGCCCAAGCGAATCCGGGTCCATCTAACGCCCAAGACCATGCCCTTCAGCTGTTGTCCGTCGCTTCTGCGCGGGATGCTGCGCTCACCGAGGTGGCGGGCCAGCGCTGGTGTATCGAGTTCTTGGAGTCGGGTAAGCAAGCCATCAGCGATCGGGTTCGATTTTCGGCAATAATTCATTCCGCTATGTTACTGGTTTCCATTGGCGTCAGCTTCAAACGGCGGCATTGGTGGAGTGATCGAGCGGTGCAATGCCCATAGGGCCAAGTCCACGGGCCCTATCAGTCACCGTTGCTGCAATCGAAGGTGGAGCTGAGACGCGTGATGCTTGCAGTACCTGGCGCCCAGTCTCGATACCAGATGACGCACGAAGAACTAGCGCGCGCGTTAGTGGCGGCTCTACTTGAGCGAACCGTTCTTGTCGTTGGCCAGCTTCTTGTACCCCACCCCCGCCACGGCCAACGCGAAGGCGATCAGCTTGGGGTGCGCGTGGCCACACCAGCAGCACCGATTCCCAAGAGGCGCTCGAGTACGGGTTGGCGAAGTCCGGATCGTCCATGTCGGCACGGAACAGTCGCGAGAGCGTCTTCATGTCGGTCGTCTACGCCCCCGTCGTGCCCTACCAACCAGTGGTTCGACGCCATGAACCTCCCCATGCATCGCCAGAACCACGTGCCTAGACAGCAGTACACGTTCGCCATAGTGGCACAAGTGCTGGTGCTGCTGGGTGTTCATGCTGACCGTGTCGATCCTCAACGGCGCGGTCAACAGGTACCATATGGTGTACCGGTCCCTGCGCCTGCCGACGTTTGCATCATCGCGCTGCAGCTACTGTACGTTCTGTACTTCCAGCTTTTCGGCATAACGGTCGGTCGACGCGGGAGTCGCCATTGCGATTCGCCTCGTTGCGCAGCAGAATCTCCAAAACCTTGTGGATGCTGATTCCACGAGGATGAGGGCGAGAATTCAATCCTGCCATCACTTGTTGCTTGTGGAGATCGACCAGGGCTTTGATGTGGTTGCTCACGGTACTGTAGCTCAAAACCGCACCGCGCTTCCGTAAATTTCCCCGAGCAGCCGCCTCCGTCACGTATAGCAGCGGTTTGCGTTCGCTAGCAGTGCATTTGTCTGTAAATTTACGCCGATCACACCAATCCTATACAAAACAACCCCCAAGTTAAAGGCGGCATCAACATCTCACGCAACCAACTCATATTCGGCTAACATTTCAACTCGTTTGCAGCTTTCTGTATCCATCACCGGCTCTTTCGCTTGAACCGACTTCCATTGGGCTGACATGTTTGTTCATGCTTGGTCCATGTCGCGAGTGTTCTTGTCATCGTGTGCCTTCATGGCGCCTGGAATCGCGGCACACCTTACCTGTTCGTTGCTGTCTACTGCGGTCGCAAGAGTGTGGAGATGCTCGCAATTTTTCTTCGAAGGGAGAGTGGCAGGAGGTAGATCAAATTGGAACGTAAGTGATCTTCATATGATCCCGTTTTGGAGGCGAAGGCAGGCCATTTTTGAGATTATTTCTACAAAGACTCTGAGGCAAGCGACCCTTCTGATTCCGCTGTACACCCGCTCGATCGCCTTGTGCGTGCTATTGCCGTTCTTGGCAGGTTTGCCGTTTTTGCCGCCCTTGCCCTTGGACTCCATCTTGACGGCGACCGTGAGCGTGTTGTCCACACTCGCAAATGGCCACGTTGAGAGATCCAACGTGAATTTCAGGCCGCCCACTGGAACGGTAATGGTCTGGTTTCCGTACGCCACCGTCGTGTTGCTTGCGAAAATACTTGCCGTGAGATTGAAGCTCACTTCAGCATCGGTGCCAACCGTGAGAGTGGTCACGTAACTCGTGGATGAAACGTTGACGCCGTTGATCAATGACGTCACCATCTCGCTCCAGTCGCTGGTGGTCTTGTTAAAGGTCTCCACGCTCTGGACAACGCTGCCATTGACGTCGGCCTCCTTGATGCTCGACATGGTGAGGCGCATGAATTGCCCATTGGTGCAGTCTCCCGACGGGCAGACCTCCATCTTGGCGCCGTCCCTGCCGAAATTTGCAGCCGTTTGAGCGTGGTCGTTCTGGGTGCCACCAGCCGTGCCACTGTGACCCGGTGGGGTGAATTTCATGTCAGCAGACACAGCAAGAGCTTGCACCAGAAAGTATGCAAGGGTGAGAGCGGCCGGACGCGCGATCTTCATGGTTTTAGCTGGCTAGTAAGGGGCGAGCTGTGTGGTTTGCTCTGAGGCACGCCTCGAGCTGAACTGTGTTGGGCTGTGGCTTTGGAAGAGTTTCTCGAAATGGCAAGTGTCCACTGGAGCGACGATAGAAAACCGGGCCGCCCTCAATCCATCCAGGATGGCATGCTATTTACCTATTGTGCTGAGATAAGGTGGCAAGGCTGCAAAGACGGCAAGAGCTTATTTCTTCGCCGTCAATGGAGTTTCACCACTCCAACGGCTGATATGGGCGACGGAATGTTCATGGACGCACCGACAACGGTCATCGTTGACGGGGTCGAAGCAACGATCGTCAACTCTTCGGTGGTCGCCTCGGTCGGTGGTGTGGATTTCCAGTGGGTCTTCCCGCACTTCGACTCGACGCTGCACTACGACCCTGTGCTTGGGGAGGATAGTAGCAGCACCAGTGGAAGTGGCAGCTCGTCTGGTACCACCACCACGATCTCCGCAACTGACGACTCGACATCGGCGCCGACTCCAACGCCGACATCAACGACCACCTCATCTGCCGTGGCGCTGTCGCTCTCGAGCATTGCGGCTGGTATGCTGGCCGCGTTCGCCTACAATATCGTCTAAACTGCGCAGCAACATCTTCAGCATTGCTGCGGGGGATTTTGAAGACAACATCAATATGAGGTTAAACCTTTTCCAACTTGCGAGGATATAATACCATTTACGAGTCAATTACGGCAGTTGCATTTTTACTATGGTAACCTCGTTCGTCGCGTGCTACAGTAACGGCGGTATTCCGATCGTACCGTTGGAGTTTGACTATGAATTTGTAAGACTCTCTCGGAATGGTGGTGGGAACTGCAAATGTTTTCGGAATCCAATCGGACTGTTGCCCAATATACTCACGTTTTGTATACCAGTTTAGAAGGCGGTTTGGTCGGAATCGGAGCGGGGATGAAACAGATCCAATTCGGAAAGAGCAGGAAAAAAGCGGTAAGTTACACTTCATTTTTCAACTTGCGCAGCGCGCCGGAGACCAAGACGGACACAAGCCCTTCCAGATCACCGAGCAGACTCGGTGACAATACATGGTACGTGCCTTTCTGTGAGTGGACGAGCGCTGCTCGCAAGGCGTTCCACGAGTCTGATGCTGCGATGGTATTGGTGCTGAGCAATGCTTATGATCTGTTTTCGATATGAATTCTATCGCTTATGACAAGACATCAAGCGAGTCTCCTCCGAGCGCTGCGGTACGAGCTCTTGGGACTGGCGGCTCGTGAAGAGCATGATTCAAGAAGAAGAATACTGTTGTGAGTGTATGTGCGCTGTGCCGTATTCAAGATGAGGGGAATTTCATGTAAATGTGTGACGTATGGACACGTATTTGTTGTGTATACAGATTTGTTTCGGACTCTTTGCGGAAACACTTCCGTAGCACGGAGACCCACCCAC
>MBAC02008979.1:0-17645 GCA_001712635.2 Nothophytophthora sp. Chile5
GAGGCGGGCAAGCTCAAAACCATCATCGACTCGGTGCACCCGCTCGAGAACGTCATCGACGCCATGAAGATCTGTATGTCGCACCGCGCCAAGGGCAAGATCATCATCGAGGTCGCCAAGGAGTAAGAGTGTGAGTAACACACGAAACGCACAGCGATAATGTTGAATTTGCGTTTGTAGTGGAGCAAAGCAAAGAAACGAAACGACATCCTCGAGGTGCCTTCAGCTTGGCACCGGTAAGATGAGATACTATGTCGTTCTCGTCCAGGGTGAAGTTGTCTGCCTAAAGTACGATCATAGACCCTTTTCCTGCAGTGTTGCGCTTACTCGTTCACCACTTGGATGATGATTTTGCCCTTGGCGTGGCGAGTCATCTGCCTCTTGATGGCTTCGACCACATTCTCCAGTGGGTGAACGGAGTCGATGATCGTCTTGATCTTGTCGGTCTCGATAAGTTTCGTGAGTGCTTCTAGATAGATGCGGCGCGGCGTCATGTTGACTTGATAGAGTGTGGCGCCGCTAGTTGCCTCCACTGGAGCGTCCGTCATCCGGCCGATCGTGACGAAGATGCCTGAAGTTCGCTTGAGGGTTTTCTGCGCCTCGTCGTTCCATGAATCAGGCTCCATCCCGCAGTCGTAGATCAGGTCCACGGAGTGTTCGGCCAGCACGTCGCCCCACTTCTCTTGTGTGTAGTCAATGACCTGGTCGGCACCCAGCGACTTGAGTAGCTCCATGTTTTGGGCACTGCACGTGGCGATCACTTCGGCGCCGAGTGCCTTGGCAATCTGGATCGCAAACATGCCGCACGCACTGCTGCCACCGAGGATCAGCAAGCACTGATCAGTTTGCAACTTGCCATACTCGACAAGGACTTGGTAGCTCGTCTCTCCGGTTCCAGGTACCCCTGCCGCCTCGTTGAACGTTATGTTCGCGGGCTTTTTGGCAATGGACTTGACATCAAGGTTGACATATTCGGCGAAGGCTCCCGCGTCGGTCATTTCAGAGAGGCCATACACAGCGTCGCCAACTTGGAAGTCATCGACATCTCCATTGCCAAGCTCGACGATAATGCCAGCCACATCCAGTCCCACGCCGAAAGGGCTCTCAGTCGAAGGACTCTTACCCAGAAAGCTTGCTCCAGCCTGGATGATCAGGAAGTCAGCGGGATTCACGGCAGCGCTGAGCACCTTGACTCGCACTTGGGAGGGCTGCAGCGACTTGAGCTTCGCCTGTCGGTTAAGCTTGATCTCTTCCAACGGGTTGCCGAAGCTCTCGTACTGGACGGCCAAGAAAGTGGCTGGCATGGTGCTCATGTTGATTTCGGGCGGCTTGGAGAGACGAGGTGGCGTGCTACCGACGCGTGGTTTTCAAAAATGAGAAGGTCATGCGCCAGTTCATGCGCAAGGTGCAACCAAGGTGGCGCTCCCTCTTCGTAATGATGGTCTTCATCAGAGTTTACGGCTGGCGTAAGCTCACCTTTGACAAATACTTCTCATTCATTTAAATCAGTACTCAGGGAACTTGCACACATGGACTAAGTGAAGTGTCGTCATCCACACCTCCTGACGGTGCCAATGGCGCTTCACAGGCATCACTCGTATAAAGAAACTCACAGACATGACGAGTACGCTCCCATCAACCACTCGTCTAGAGCTGTCGCAGGCGCTTCTTCGCCTTGCAGGCCGTGCTGTTTTGCGAGGTGGACGCCGAGGAGTCGGCTGCCGGAGTCGTGGTGGCCGGCGTTGTGGTGGCTGGGGCCGCCGTCGGGGTCGGGGTCGGGGTCGCTGTGGTGGTAATTGGAGTAGCTGGTGGCGTCGTTGGGGCCTCCGACGAGCTGATGTCGGCCGGAGCGACCGTTCCCACCGCCAAATCCTGGCTCGAGCTGCTAGCAGTTGCAGTGGCCGAGGGCGACGCTGTGGCCTGGTTGGAGCTGTCATTGTCTGAAGCGGTTGTTGGCGCCATCGTCACATGGCTTGAGCTGTTTGAGCTGCCAGAAATCGTGGTCATACCTTTCTCGCTGACGAAGTACCCTTGATCCCACAGAAGCTGGAAACCCTCGTCGAAAAACGATCCTGCTGCTGCCGCGCTCATCGATTTGCCCGACACGGTTCCGCTCGTGCATTCGCCGTCGCTCTCTCCAGGCGGTTTGATCCACATGAAGTAGTCCAGGTTCGACACGCCAGTCTCGGACGTGGGTGGCTTGCCAATGCCAGCAGTCAGCACGTTGCACCAGTCGGAAGTGGGCGAACCGTTGTAGTTGCGAGAAGTGTCGACGATGCAGGTCATGTCCTGAGACCCCATGGCCGCCTGGAAGTTCGTGCAGTACCCAGCCACCTCGTCAGTCGAGCGGTAGTTCGACGTGTTGATGGTGACGCCCTTCACGGTTCCGCTGCCGCCCAACTCCTTCATCACAGTGGCAACCTTGGCGGCGCTGGACTCGTATGCAAGCATCCAGTAGCCGACGTCCACGTACAACTGAGCGTTCGAGTTCGCGGACAGAGCTTCCACCGCGATCTTGAGGTTGTCGAGGTACCCGGCACTGGCACCACAGCCGCCGTCCTGGGTGAGGAGACCGACCGCATCAGGCTCCACGACATAGAGCACCTTGCGGTCCCCCACGGCGTCCGTGAGTTCCTTCAGGAACGCCTGATAGTCACTTGTGCTCTGCACTGAGCCCCCCGACGAGAATCCGGCGGCGCAGTCTTTGTTGGGGATGCCGTATACGACGATGCTGAGACGAGTATCCTCGGAGCACTCACTCAACAGGTCGGATAACATGCTGGCATGCTCCTCCGTTGATTGACGGTCCGTGTACCACGATGCGATCGCGTAGCCTTCCAAGGTCTCCAGCGCTGATGCGAACTCCGGGTGTCTTGTCTTGGCCGCTGTGTACGAGTAGGGCACGATTGAGCACAGTTCTTCGGCATGGGTGAGCCCGATGGAGGAGGACAAGGCTAGCGCCAAGCACGAGATCGCAGTCTTTGCCAGACGCGAGTACTGGCTATTGCCGAGCATCGTGTTGCAGCTTCAAGCAGGGTTGATTGGGGAGGCACTGTGCTTTGGGAGGTAAATTGCCGAATGAGCTACGGGATTGGGGCAGAGGATAAGAGGCGAGAGCGGCGGAGCAACATGTGCAAAGCGGGGCACATCACCATGCAACGCAGTGGGGAACTAATGGCGACTCGATAAGAAAGTTTAAGCCAAGTGAGGTTTTGCTCGTTTGCGGCTGCCAGTCATTTCTGACTGGAAGTATGCACATGTACTCAGATCGCCACCAAGATTATCGTATCTTTTTTTTGAAACTTTTTGTATCATCTCGCTTTTTCCGCAGGAGCAGATGGCGACCGCTGTTGAAGTCAACATGATAGGATTGGATGTTGGCCATTTGACGGGCCCTCTCGTACATGTACAGCGGCGACGAGTTTGGAGCCGTCCGGACATCAGCGCTGAAACGTGTACTGCCCACTTGCTGTCCGTCGCTGGCCTGATCTCCGCAATTCTGATCGCAGCGTCCATTCGCGAACACGGACCTCCATCCCTGGCTTCTGGTATGTGCCCAGCTCAAAAGGCGTGCCCACAAACGCGATACATATCCATGTCGCTCTCCGGTAAAAGGAGGGGGCTTCCTCTTGTTCGGACAGCAAAGTTACGCGTTCAACACTTCAGAAATAAAGTTTGGCAAATGATATCCAAGTCCAGTTGCGTACTGCTGCACACAAGCAAACTCGCCAGAGATTCGCTCGGTGCTGCTAAGGGTTAAAATGCACTCTCGCTCGGAATTGCTTCGCAAGAATACGGATTCCCCAGTCATTCACAGTGCGACTGCCGCAAAGCTGCCGGTAGGGCAATCAGAGCAGGAATAGGTCGATCAAAACATGTACAAAATGGGTATACCCGAGGAAAGGTATTCGAATACCGGTATACCGCACACAAAACACGAAAATAAACAACCGCAGAAGATGTACCCATTTGTGTCATCTTCTTGAAATGAAATTAGACAGGACATTGCAACAACAAAAAACGAACTGGACGATTGACTGCTCGATCTTTCGTAGTCAGATTTGCCTGCTCGAGACACATACCAGGACGCAAGATACTCGTCTAGAGGACGAGTAGACGCTCGCAAGCCGAGGTGGACGTGGTAGCCGGCGTGACCGTTGGCGTCGGTGTAGCGGACGTCCACGTTGAGCTGTTTCCCGCTGGCGCAACAGTCCCCGCCGCTGAGCTGCCTCCAGTGGTTGTTGGAGCCGGCGTCGCCTGGCTCGAGCTCCCAGGGATTGTGGTCATGCCTTTCTCGCTCACGAAGTAGCCTTGGTCCCACAACGACTGGAAGCCGTCGTTGTAAAAGTCGCCTGCCTTGGTGCCCGCCAGCGATTGGCTCGTGTCGGAGCAGACCCCATCGCTCTCGCCAGGCGGCTTGAGCCACATGAAGTAGTCCAGGTTTGACACACCGGTCGTGGACGTCGGAGGCTTGCCAATGCCAGCAGTCTTCACATTGCACCAGGCAGACGTGGCTGATCCGTGGTAATTGCGAGACGTGTCGACAATGCACGTCTTGTCTTTAGAACCCATGGCCGTCTGAAAGTTGGCGCAGTAGCCAGACACCTCGTCTGTCGAGCGGTAATTGGCCGTGTTGACGGTGATGCCCTTCACAGTGCCCGACCCACCCAGCTCGTTGATGATTGAAGCGACCTTCGCAGTGTTCGAGGCATCGGCGAGCAGCCAGTACCCAACGTCCACGTACAATTGAGCATTGTTGTTGGCAGATAGCGCTTTCACTGCGACCTTCAGGTTGTCGAGGTACCCGGCTGAGCTGCCGCAGCCGTCGTTGGCGAGGAGTCCGACGGCGTCAGGCTCCACGACGTAGAGCACTTTGCGATCTCCCACGGCTGTCGCGAGCTCCTGAAGGAACGTCTGGTAGTCACTCGTGCTCTGCACAGTTCCTGTAGTCGAGAGTCCAGCATCGCAGTCTTTGTTGGGGATGCCATAGACGACGATGGTCATGCGCGAGTCTTCCGAGCATTTGCTCGTGATGCTGGACAACAAGGAAGAGCGCTCATTTGTCGACATTCGGTCCGTGTACCACGCGGCAATGGAGTACTGCTCCAGCGTTCCCAGAGCTGTCGCGAGGTTCGGGTAGGTTGTTTTAGCGGCCGAGTACGAAGTGGGCACGACAGAACACAACTCTTCGGCGTGAACGACGCCCTGGGAAGAAGACAATGCCAGCGTCATGTACGCCATTGCGGCGGCTACAATTCGCGAGTAGTGGCGGATCCTGACCATCTTGAAGAGGATTCGAGCGGTGTGAAGGTTCTTTGGGCAGGGTCGTGGACTGTGCTTGGCAAATTGAGAAATGAGCGATTGCTGCACGGTGGAATGTGGGCGCGTTTCCCATTGGGATGCAAATGCTCGCAGCATTTCGAAGACGTGGTGCTGGTTGCATCCGCGCGTTCGAAGATTGGGCTTGGGAATGATAATGCCATCATGGGGTCAAGATGCAGATTTCGTGGAGCACCCGTCGCTAGTGGCGCTACTTCGGACCCGACACAGAGTCTTCGAGCTGTCACAGTGGGCGCTTTGGTGTCCGAACTGGACGCGTCGCCTTCCAACTCCACACACAACACGTGGGATATCAGAAAACATTCAGACCGTGTTTGCCAAATTCGGATTTTCGTTCTGTATTTATAGTCGACCAAGTTGGACGGATGCAAATCAAAAAGCAAAAGCAGGAATCCTGAAGTTTGCGATCTTTGGATGAAAGACTGATTTGGTCACAGAAAATTAGCAACACTCAGATACACAACACGTACGCTTCTCGCGAAATGCTTGTCTATAGCTTGCGAAGACGCTTCTTCGCCTTGCAAGCGGCACTCGTTTGACTGCTGGAGGAAACCGGAGTCGCGGTAGTAGCCGTTGGTGACGCAGTAGTGGCGATCGGTGTGGTAGTAGTACTCGTTGGCGTGTACGTAGTGGCCGTTGGGGTGGCTGAAGATGCAGTCGGTGTAGCAGTAGTAGATGTCGGGACAGTGGTGGCGGCCTGCGACGCACTGCTGTCGGCTGGAACAACCGTCCCGGCCACGTCGATCTGGCTCGAGCTGCCTGCGGCCGAGGTGGCCGTCGGCGTGTCTTGGGCCTGACTACTCACCTGGCTCGAGCTGCCTGCAGCTGAAGTGGCTGTCGGCGTGTCTTGGGCCTGACTGCTGGTCTGGCTGCTGGTCTGGCTTGAGGTGTTGGAGCTCCCAGAGATCGTGGCCATGCCCTGCTCACTGACGAAGTAGCCTTGGTCCCACAACATCTGGAAGCCTTCATCGTAGAACGTGCCGGCCGTCGTACCCGTCAGAGAGTCACTCGCGTAGGAGCCGCTGCACACACCATCGCTCTCTCCAGGCGGCTTGAGCCACATGAAGTAGTCCAGGTTTGACACGCCAGTCTCAGAGGTAGGAGGCTTGCCAATACCGGCCGTCTTGACGTTGCACCAATCCGAAGTGGGCGAACCATTGTAGTTGCGCGAAGTGTCGATAATGCAGGTCATATCCTCCGATCCCATGGCCGTTTGGAAGCTGGTGCAGTACCCAGCCACCTCGTCAGTCGAGCGGTAGTTCGACGTGTTGATAGTAACACCCTTTAGCGTGCCCGAGCCGCTCAGCTCACCGATAATGGTGGCTACGTCAGCAGCGTTGGTCTCGTCAGCGAGCAGCCAGTACCCGACATCCACGTACAGCTGAGCGTTCGCGTTGGCAGAAAGAGCTGCCACAGCGACCTTCAGATTGTCGAGGTACCCGGCTGAGCTACCGCAGCCGTCGTTAGCGAGGAGTCCAACAGCATCAGGCTCCACGACGTAGAGCACTTTGCGATCTCCGACCGCATCCGTGAGCTCCTGAAGGAACGTCTGGTAGTCACTCGTGCTCTGCACCGAGCCCCCCGACGAGAGTCCAGCATCGCAGTCTTTGTTGGGGATGCCATAGACGACGATGGTCATGCGCGAGTCTTCCGAGCATTCGCTGGTCAGGCTGGACAGCATGGTTGAGCGGTCGTCGGTCGACAGGCGGTCCGTGTACCACGCGGCAATGGAGTACTCTTCCAACGTTGTGAGCGCCGACACGAGGCCCGGGTACGTGGTTTTGGCGCTCGTGTACGACGAGGGTGTGATGGAACACAAGTCCTCGGCGCGGACGACGCTCTGCGAAGAAGACAAGGCCATCGCCACGCAGGCCATCGCGGCGGTTGCCATTCGCGAGAGCATGATCTTGACCATCTTTGAAGAAGCTTCGCGTGCTGGGAAGATTTATTGGGCTATGCTTCGCTTGGCAAATTGAGGAATGAGCAATGGCTCGCGATGGAATTAGCCCGTTCGGAGCGCCGTGAGAGCGTGGCGCTGATCACATCCTCGCGGTCCAGGTGACGTGTGTGGTGCATCGGTCGTAGTGGCCCTTCTAAGTCTCTGTCGACTCGTTTCTCTGGTGTCCGAACTATACTAGGCGAGTCTCCGATGCGTGCCCCACAACACGTGCCTGCAGGATAACAGAAGAGCATTCGGCACGAGCACACGGAACATTCTGATTTGTTCCCCATGTACAGCCGGGTGAGTCGCCACCGGCCACTGCTGCACCTGCCACCGAAACCTCATAAACGCGTGCTTTGGACTGCAAGATGTTCATGCGGGAGCTTGTCGTGTGTTCGTGCGTCAACGGGAGACTTGCATGGCGCCCTGACGCGACTGAAAGGTATCCGGATAAGTCCGGAGCAACCTCACACGTGCCCGTTCGATCGTGCAATGCGACTTTGACAGATGGCGCGATCTTTGGCGTACGCATCAGCACATGTACCAGTACCGGTACCGCGATACATGCTCCCAATCAATGCACTGCCTCGAATTGCCTGCCGATCTCATCCGCGGCCCAAATCGCACACTGAGTGGCTGTGTGAATAGACACACGCAGAGCTTTCATCTCCTCTGCGTCCCAACGTCCCAGTGCCTCTCGGACAGAAGTTCAGTGCAGTAACCTGCTGAACTGCGAGTGTTCTGAGCCAGGGTTCTGTTCCATTGGATGGCCCTCATACCGTATCCACATATTCTCCCTTCCGATCCCCGAACGGATCTGCCCATCGGCACAGTGGCCGTATGATAAAGATGTCAACGGATGCTGCGGGTCTTCTGCTCTTCTGACGAACCCGCCCTATGATACGAGTAAAGACGCCAACGAAGCTGCTGTTCAGCGGCAAACCATACGGCGCGCTGCCTTGGCGTCTATAATCGATGGCAGGCGTTGCCTCGGTTGCCAGGCCCATCAGCACGCAGCGTGAACACTGCTGAGCGCCTTCTCTGTCCGTTCGATGAGCACTCAGGTTTTGGCTAGCGCGATAAGGCATCCTTGGAGAAAAGATGACTGGTTCCAGTTTCACCGAGAACAAGAGCGCTACGGAGACCACATGCGGGTATACAAAGCAGAAGCGCGTCACCAACTCCCTGCTTCGTTATTAGAAGTGCTGCGAGCTTCAACACTGTAAGCGCCCGCTATTTCGCCGATAGAAGCATGCAAACGTTCGAGCATTCTGGCGAGCACGGCACTTCTGCGAGTCCTTTCTGGTTTGCTTACATGTGCTTCAATCAGCTATGGTGAACATGTTGAAGTTGCTAACAGCGCATACTTTATTGCACATCAACATTTAGGTGGCACTACATGTAAAGGGGCATACCTAGACGTTTCGCCGGAAAAAAAGGCATACCGTGACTCACAGACATCTAACGTTGCGTCTCACGACTTGCGCTCCTCAGTTCTTGGCCTTACAGCCGGTGCTGGAGGCAGGTTGCGTGACTGCTGGGGTCGAAGGCACCGGGGTTTCGCTTCGATCTTGGGTGGCTGATGACGCCAACGAGCTCTGACTCGAGCTGCCAGCAACCGGAGCCGCCTCGGGCGTTGTATAACCCTGGCTCGAGCTGCCTTCAGTTGAGGTATTCGTTGGCGTCGCCGCGGCCTGACTGCTGGTCTGGCTCGTGCTGTTGGAGCTGCCAGAAATCGTGGCCATGCCTTTCTCGCTGACGTAGTAGCCTTGGTCCCACAGAAGCTGGAAACCTTCCTGGAAGAACGAACCGGCAGAAGTTCCCGTCACCGATTTGCCCGACACGGTTCCGCTCGTGCATTCGCCGTCGCTCTCTCCAGGCGGTTTGATCCACATGAAGTAGTCCAGGTTCGACACGCCAGTCTCAGAGGTAGGAGGCTTGCCAATGCCAGCAGTCAGCACGTTGCACCAGTCGGAAGTGGGCGAACCATTGTAGTTGCGAGAAGTGTCGACGATGCAGGTCATGTCCTGAGACCCCATGGCCGTCTGGAAGTTCGTGCAGTACCCAGCCACCTCGTCAGTCGAGCGGTAGTTCGACGTGTTGATGGTGACGCCCTTCACGGTTCCGCTGCCGCCCAACTCCTTCATCACAGTGGCAACCTTGGCGACGCTGGTCTCGTCAGCGAGCATCCAGTAGCCGACGTCCACGTACAACTGAGCGTTCGAGTTCGCGGACAGAGCTTCCACCGCGATCTTGAGGTTGTCGAGGTACCCGGCACTGGCACCACAGCCGCCGTCCTGGGTGAGGAGACCGACCGCATCAGGCTCCACGACATAGAGCACCTTGCGGTCCCCCACGGCGTCCGTGAGTTCCTTCAGGAACGCCTGATAGTCACTTGTGCTCTGCACTGAGCCCCCCGACGAGAGGCCAGCAGCACAGTCTTTGTTGGGGATGCCGTAGACGACGATGCTGAGACGAGTGTCTTCGGAGCATTGACTGGTTATACTGGACAGCATGGTGGCGCGGTCGGTCGATGATAGGCGGTCGGTAAACCACGATGCGATAGCGTTGCCCCCCACGGCGTCCAGTGCATCCGAGAGCTCCGGATAGGCTGTTTTGGCGCTGGCGTACGATGCTGGAGTGATGGAACACAGTTCGTCGGCGCTTACGAGCGTCTTGTGGGACGATAGAGCCATTACGAGAGACGCGGCGGCGGCAACAGCCAGACGCGAGTGCAGGATGTTGAAAACCATCGTGGAGACTGCGCAAGTGTCCTGTTAGTGTGGCTGAGTGAACTGGAAGAGAAGGGACTGGGTTGAGTCTGCGGAAATTGCCGAATGAACAAATGCAGTGCTCTGGAGACGCTGGCAGATTGAGCGTTGCAGAGTGGCTCTACATGGTGGGGCAATACTCCTTTACCGTTCGAAGCTCTATGCCGTCCCCAGAAGTGTCGCCTCTTCCGAATTGGCCAGACTGCCGGCCGCGTTCAGTGTACGAGCAGAGCGAGGAACTCTCCCAATACCAGCAAGTGCCAGATGATTCGCACGCAGCATGGCATTCACGTATTGCCAGAACCAGAAGGGGTCGCGGGTAGAATTCGCGAGTGAGCACATGTCCAAAATAATCAAGTCATCTTAGTCTTGCAGCCGGGGATTGAATCAAGCCGTGACAGAACAACGCCATTGGCGGATCAGCAGCATGTGTCCGCGTGCAATTTCGTTGTCGTCCCTGCATATGGCGGCTTCTATTTCTGATTTGAAAGCATGCGTTAAAAGTATCAGACACGGCTCCCCCACATGGGCCGCAAAGCACACAAGTGACTTACTTGAGTCAGAGCGGCTGAGGTGTTCGCCATCCTGTATTTAGGCAGTTGCGTGGCCCGCTCAGAATGGCAGGACGGACGGCAGAGTTTGGAATCATGAGCCAACAAAACAAGAAAGTCGTTGTTTTCATTACCGCTGCATTGACTACAACCTACTCGAGCCAGGAGCTAGGAAATGGCAGCTAGTTTTCGCGTTGAGGTTCAGGAACCAGCTCATTGCTTTCTCTCCGAAAGAACAGCAGCTACGCTTTCGCCACCTCGACAATGATCTTGCCCTGAGCGCGGCGAGTCATCTGAACCTTGATGGCGTCCTTCACGTTTTCCAGCGAGTGCACCGAGTCGATGACGGTCTTGAGCTTGCCAGCCTCGATGAGCTTCGTTAGCGCCTTGAGGTATTCGCTCCGGGTTTCAGCGTAGACGTGGTGCAGCGTGGCGCCGATGGGCGATTCCACTTTAGCGCCATCCTTCACGGCGATACTCACGAAGATGCCGGTGGTTTTCTTGAGGATCTTCTGCGCATCTGCATTCCACGCCTCAGGTTCCATGGCGCAGTCGTAGATGAGGTCAATGGAGTGCGCAGCCAGCACGTCGCCCCATTTCTCTTGCGTGTAGTTGATGGCCTGGTCGGCGCCCAGCGACTTGACCAGCTCCGTGTTGCGGCCACTGCACGTGGTGATCACTTCCGCGCCGAGCGCCTTGGCGATCTGGATCCCGAACATGCCGCAGGCGCTGCCTCCTCCCAGAATGAGCACACGCTGACCGGCTTGGAGCTTCCCGTAGACCACTAGCGACTGGTAGCTCGTCTCTCCAACAAGAGGCACCCCCGCCGCCTCCGCGAACGACATGTTCGTCGGCTTACGGGCGAGGAACTTGACATCGACGTTCACGAACTCGGCGAAGGTTCCGTTGTACGTCACGTCAGGCACTCCAGGCATCCCGTAGACTTCATCGCCGACTTGAAACCCTTCGACATCTCCGCTGCCAACCTCCGCAATGACCCCAGCCACGTCAAATCCCATTCGGAAGGGATTCCCAGCCGACGGAGACTTCTTTACAAAACTCTCTCCAATCTGGATCATGAGGTAGTCGATGGGATTGACGGCAGCAGTGAACACCTTGATGCGGACTTGAGTGGGCTGCAGCGGCTTCGCCACTGCTTCAGGGTTGAGCTTGAGCACCTCCAAGGCATTCCCAAACGCCTCATACTCGACGGCTTTGAAAGTGGCAGGCACGGCGTTCTTGGTCATTGTCGGATGACGGCGGTTCTTGGCAACGACAGTGTTGGTAGGGACGTGTTGCTAAGACGGGCTTTTGAGAAATGACATCCGATGCCGCGATGTTCGCTTGGATCCGTCGTCTTGATGCCACTGCTTGCAGGTCCGACGCCCAGATATCCACGCATTTCAACAGGTCATGTTCACGCCGGCAGCTGATTGCGCCGGCACTTCGAAAAGAGCCTGACATCCAACTTGGAGCTGGGCGCGGAGAGATTTACTGTGTAGTCTTCCCTCCCACAGATGACCCTCCTATAAATGATATTACGCGTTAAATGAAAGTTTTCAGCGATTCTCTTCGATTGATCAAATACAGTTCTGCATTTGATCAATCGAAGAGAATCACAATGTTTTCCTCTCCAGCAAATAATATATTTCCCAAATTTGATAATGGATATTTTTATTTTTTACGACGGACCATCCAATGTGGGAGGAATTATTGCACCGAAGGAATTGCTATCAGCATTTTCCCAGGGTTGCTTTCTGAGATTTGGGGTTTTATTACTTTACATTTAATCCTACATCCCACCAATTTCATCCGTGCGCATTTTATCAACGTCGTTCAGTGCGTTTTCAAAACACGGTGAACATCACCGAGCAGTGGAGGATCCAATTATAGTTCTCAATCCGAGCGAACGCGTCGGCTGGATTCTCGACGAGAACCAACGATGATGCATCGGCCATCAAATAAGAGGAAGACATCGTCCGGCCCCCAGCAGCCAGTCGCCCCCGCCCCCGCCCTTGTCGTGACGACCGCGGCTGGCATCGTCTGTCGCGAGTGCCTTCCCTCGCACGGCGACGCGTTGTCTCACGTGGTGGCTCTCCTCGCTGCCTTTTTGGACCCGCTCCCGCGCGAGAATCAGCTCTTCAAAGCGTGCAAGAGCGGCTACTCCGTGCGTGTCATCGCGCCTCTCGCTGCTCGAGACCCGTATCCGAATCCGTTCCGGTACAACGTGGTGCAGGCTGCGGCAAGAGCCGGTCACGTGCACATTCTGCGGTGGCTGTCGGAGAACGACGAAGGACGTGGCGAGTGGCAACTGGCAAGTCAATCTGCGGCACTGTATGGCCGACTCGAGACGATCCAATGGCTTCATGAGAACCGCAAAGACTGCTGGTCCACTGCCGTGATGAATTTGGCTGCGTTAAAGGGACATTTGGATATCGTGCAGTGGCTACACGCGAACCGTGAAGAAGGCTGCACGGTCGAGGCGATGGACGAAGCCGCGTCGCACGGTCACCTGGACGTTGTGCGGTGGCTGCACGAGAACCGCCAGGAAGGCTGCACCACCAAGGCGATGGATTGCGCCACTGAGAGAGGCCACCTGGAGGTGGTGAAGTGGCTACAAGCGAACCGTGACGATACCTCGCACTTACCGTAGTTTCTGGGTAGTATCTTGCACTAACTGCCAGCAAAGTCTGTTTACGCCGACACGAGGAATACACGTGTGGGTTGTATACGCCGGCAGAACGTTTACGCTGGCAGGATGTACATCCAGGAAAATGTTGACTTTTCAGCATTGAAACGTAACAAGCCTCTCAAAACTGTCTAAATTGTCACGGTTGTTTAGCTGACACCAGACGACATCAACTTGAAGTCTTGCCGACAACTACCCACGGAACGGACACTTGGCGACACCCACTTCACACATTAGCTGGTAGAAAAACTCAAATCACACGCACGACGAAAGACGAAAGACGCTCGCCTAGAGCTTGCGCAGGCGGCGCTTGACCTTGCAGTTGCTGCTGGTCTGGCTCGGAGTGGCAGTTGTGGTGGTTGGTGTAGCCGTGGTAGCTGTGGTAGCCGCCGGCGTGGTCGTCGTTGGTGTGGCCGTAGTGGTCGTCGGCGTGGCCGTGGTGGTTGCCGGAGTAGCCGTAGTGGCAGTCGGCGTTTCCGTCGCGGTCGTCGTCGCAGTCGGTGTGGCCGTCGTCGCCACCGGAGTGGCCGTAGTCGTCGCCGGAGTCGTCGTGGTCGCCTGGGACGCGCTGGCGTCCGTGGTTTGGGACGCGCTGCTGTCGCTGGCCTGCGACGAGCTGTTGGTGGCAGTCTGGGACGAGCCGGTGTCGCCCTCCGCAATCGTGCCCTTGCCCAAGTCCTTGACGAAGTAGCCTTGGTCCCAGAGCAGCTGGAAGCCTTCCTGGTAGAAGGTGCCCGCTGTAGTGCCCGTCAGTGAGTCGGTGCTACCCGAGCATTGGCCGTCGCTCTCTCCAGGCGGCTTGATCCACATAAAGTAGTCCAGGTTCGACACACCAGTCTCAGACGTAGGAGGCATGCCGATACCTGCCGTCTTGAGGTTGCACCACTCAGTACTTGGTGGGTCGTTGTAGTTTCGAGAAGTGTCGATGATACAAGTCAGGTCTTCCGAGCCCATGGCCGTCTGGAAATCCGTGCACAACCCAGTCACTTCGGTCGTCGTGCGGTAGTTGGACGTGTTGATGGTGATACCCTTCAGAGTACCCGCAGCCGCCAGCTCCGTGATCACAGAGACAACCGTGGATCTCTGGGACTCGTACTCAAGCGTCCAGTACCCAACGTCAACGTACAACTGAGCGTTGGCATTCGCCGAAAGAGCCGCCACGGCGACCTTCAGGTTGTCGAGGTACCCTGATGAGCTGCCACAGCCGCCATCCTCGGCAAGGAGACCCACGGCATCAGGCTCCACGACGTAGAGCACCTTACGATCTCCCACTGCATCCGTGAGATCCTGGAGGAAATCTTGGTAGTCCGCCGTGCTCGACACGGTGCCGCCAGACGATAACCCGGCGTTGCAGTCCTTGTTGGGGATTCCGTAGACGACGATGGTCATGCGAGTGTCCTCGGAGCATTCACTCGTGATGCTGGACAGCATAGTGGCACGGTCCGTCACCGACAGGCGGTCCGTGTACCAGGCGCCAATCGAGTACTCCTCCACAGCTTCCAGAGCGAACGCGAGCTCCGGGTAGTCGGTCTTGGCCGTCGCGTAGGACGTGGGAGTAATGGAACACAACTCCTCTGCGCGCGCAAAACCCAAGGAGGAGGACCAAGTCACCGCGGCCATTGCAGCGACCGCAAGACGCGAGTTCAAGATCTTGACCATTGTGAAGAAACTTGGAGCAACAGCAAATCGCGATTGATTGGAGATCAACAGAGGCTGGAGGTGCGCGTTGCTTAGCAAATTGCAGAATGAGTACTTTGCATACCGAGCGAAGGGAGCAGGCGGTGCGTTGAGGCAAGGCAGGACGCAGTGCACTCAGCGCACGTCGTGGCTTCTGAGCGATGACCGCTTCACTGTAATCTCTGAAGCACGCAGTTCCATGTCAACAACTGTTAGACTCGTTTCTTTGCTGTCCGAAATGGGACGAATCACCCAGGCCTTTTCCATTTTATCCAAATGATTAATTTGATAAAACCTTCCAAAACGATGGTTCAAACTACGAAGTCTAATAAAACCCAGTGATTATAACCGGGTGATTGGAACTGGACACATCCTGCGTCCGTGTTTATTTGCGTTGTCCAGCATGAACGTGCTCTATTCGCCAAACTGCCACGCTCTTCAAAGCCGAACTGCGGTGCGTTTCTGAGAGGGGAAATCGCGTGGGGGCCATCTGCTGCTGCGGAAAACGCCAAGGTTCACGAAGTGACAAGCCAGGCTCACAAGTGTCAAACCGCGGCACTGGTCACGAAGTGGTCACAACGCCGGCTCCCCGGCACACTTTGTGTCCGCGTTCTCCCAGATGGAAAGCCAGCATGGCCGGTTAAACGCGTAGTCGTTGACGGCACAGGCGCCTTTGCAAGACCAAATGCAGGATAGAGCTGTCTGTACTTGTTCCCGGAGGGTACGGTCTTGCAGTGCACAAACGTTAAATAAGTTGAATCGATCGGCAATATCATAGGATGAGCAACCGCGAAAGCGCAATTGTTGAATCTGCAATCACGCATGGACAGCAATCTATCCACAGCGCTTTTTGTCCAGGACACGAGAGGTGCGGGCTTATGTGGGTATTGACCTCCTAGAACTTCACGGACGGAGGGCTGGACAACGTGCACGCATTAATCCCTATACTGGCGCCTTCATTTGCCGCGTGTGGAGCAGCAATTTGCTGGACGCGTGCGCTTGAACGGATGCATGAAGCAGGGAACCGACGACTTCACAACCAAACGACAGATCAGACGATGGGGCCCTCTTTGATGCCTGGTGCTCCAACCTACCGCCACTGCCGCCCACACTATCGGAACTCCGATGCCTGCGTTCATCTCGTGGGTCTGCCTGTGCCACAGTGTTGCCTTCCATTCTGCCATATGGACCGAATTTGCTGCCAGCATTTCTTTCACTCGGGAAGCTCCGCCACGCACTTGAAAGCTCACGTCAACGACCCTGAGCCATCGCTGTGCCGCAGTGCTACTGCCCTGAAATACCAGTACATGCTGCCCCTCGAAAGCGACCAGTGCCTGCCACTTCATAAACTGAAAGACTGGATCAAGTAGACGTTGCAGCCCCCAAGCTGTCTGGGGAGTGTTTGCCACGGTTGACAACAATTGCAGACACCAACTGCTGATGTTGACGGATCGCGAATGCATGTATCTGCACAGCAGCAGTAACAGCGCACGTGGTTGAAAAGGGCTCAGTGACACTGGTTCGCAGCCAGCTGAAAGACGGAGATTGCGGCATCAAGGCACTCACTTCACTTCTGCATTCACATGTTGACGTGAGGTGCACTGATCTCGCAATCGCCACAATCCCAAGCAATATTTTCTAGAAAGCATTCACTAAGGCGGCCGTGTTGCTGCGTCTGCCCCGAACGTATCCAGACTCTCGACTCGAGAGCAGCCTTCTCGGTGTTGGCAGTCAGGAAGCTGAACAGTCTCTTCTGCAGAAGGACAATCGACTATCAGTTGCTAAATCACCACCTCGACTCAAGGACGGACTGCCGATTTGAGGCCGTTGCAGTCTCCAAGCTATTAATATCAGGCTGCCGTTGACTACTGCCGACAATTTAATGTGTATCAACTCGTGTGCCGCGAGTCTGTTATGCATGTTGACGGATCGGGAGCACCTCGCATTGATAGATCCGCATGAGCATATTCAAAGTGGCACCAGATGGAATTGACTGTGTCTTCCGAAGTTGGAGATTGCGGAATCCGAACACTTCAACTTCAGCGAGTGTTCTGATGCCGCAATCGCCGGACCCTCGTGATCAGTGACAAGATCGACTTCCTCAACATGTTGATAATCGGAGGAGGCGAGTATTTGGGCTGACAACTCCACGTGATCGCAAGAACCATCTACGTCCTAGGCTAGCTTTGGTTGAATCTTCCCCCGTTTGAACTGTCAGCTCATTCCGCCTTTTTCCAGCAAAGGGCCACACCAACCAGCTTCCCCACTCACCACCATCTAAATCCACGACACTTGACCCAATGGAGCTGTCCCAGAGCAACCGCGCTTACCAGTTCGACAACTACGGCGCTCCAGACAAGGAGCTCAAGCTCCGTGAGGCCGTGACGCGTCCGCCTCTAGGCGCCGAGCAAGTGCGCATCAAAGTGGCCAGCGCCGCCATCAATCCCATCGATTATCTGTTGATGGAGGTATTGGGCTTGGTTGTTACTGGCAAGACACCGACCGCAGAGAAACCCTTCGGCTTCGGGTTCGACGGCGCCGGCACCATCGTGGAGGTCGGCAGCGAGGCGAAGCGCCTGAAAGTGGGAGACGAGGTCTATGCCATGACTCCGTTCAACGCATGTGGCACGCTGGCCGACTTTGTGGCGATCGATGAAAATCTCGTGGCGCTCAAG
>MBAC02008996.1:0-10018 GCA_001712635.2 Nothophytophthora sp. Chile5
CAATCATGGGAAGGATTGCTACTCCTAGGAGGAAGTTCGTAACCGGTGCTGAATAAGAACCGTTCGTGCTCCTTTGCCGTCACTGGGTTGATCGCAGCGAGTTTGCTGCTTTCTTCTGTCCGGGCGGGTTTTGTGTTACGCAACTCAAAGCTGCAGTGAGGAGCTGGTTGCTGTCTGCTTTGCTCTGTGGGCCCTTGCTCATAGAAGTCATCGCGGGCAGCAACCAACTTTTCTCGCTCGCCGTTTTGTCCCGCAGTTAGCATGAAATCCTCCCCTCTTTGCTCTCTCGCCCTTGCATCCATCTGTATTTACCCACTCGAACCTCGAACCTCTTGGATCGCTCTTGTTCTTGCTGGTGTTGCAGTCCACATGAAACTCGAGCATAAGCGAAGGTGTCAAGCCGGCAGACGCTCAGAAAATGGCACGGGAGCTGTTGTCGTTGGGAAGTGCGTGGAATTACTGGAGGAAGCAGATTATCCTACCCTGTTCTTCGCCTCTGCATGTGTCTGCCTGGTGCGCGGGACTCTCGACCGCGCTCTATTTGCACTTCCTGCCTGCCCCTTCCAGCTGCAGCAGTCGCAGCGCACGCTCAAAACAAGTCGAACGGGTTGGCTGACGCAGCAGGCTTCTGCGCTGGCGCACTGCTGTTGCTCCCTTGCGACGCGCTCGCAAAGTCGCCGAACCTGCTCAAACCGGGAAAAGAGGCGAGTCCCAACAATTAGCGCTCAGTAGAACAGCAGGGGGCTTGCCTCCTGGCCGGACCCAGCCACTTACGCGTTAGGATCGGCAAACGCTGCGGTGTTCTGCGTGGGGAACGTGAACGAAGAAGTCGCACGTGGTTGTGCCCTGCAAACCAAGCACAAGTCGGTCATCATTAGCAAAAGCGAGACGAGGACCAGCACCTGAGAGCGTTGCAATGCACTCACGGTCCATAGGAGAACGGGGCTGGCGGCACGGTGGGTGCTGCACCGTTTCCAAAGGAGTTGGTAGCAGGCGAGCGACTCCCGGACGAAAAGGGCGGCGAGTTCGCCGCGCCTCCTGACGCGGTGCGCGCTGTCGCTGGGCTGCTGGTGCTCGAGCCAGTGAATCCGAAGCTGTCACCAATGTTGAGCGAGGCAAACGGATCTTTGATCGCATTCACCGCTGCCGAAGCCTAGCGGTAGTCACAGAAGCGTGAGCGAGTGTGAGATCCAACAAACACTAACCGGGAAGAAGGAATGTCATCCGTGAAGTACCCACCTTTGCTTGGCTCGGAGCGGGAGGGGGTGCATGTCCCCCTGGGCCTGGACGGGAGGGGAATTGTCCTGGGTATTGCTGTCCCACTGGATGCATTGGCTGCTGCTGTCCAGGGAATCCTTGTGCTTGGCCATACCACTGCTGTTGCTGAGCTTGTTGTTGCGGCGCTTGCTGGTGAATCGACTGCGGGTGCTGGGGCATCTGGTTACTAAAGGCGTCCTGTGGCATCATGGGTTGCTGCTGTGGAAAGTGAGTTCCGCCGCCCAGGTTGCCAGGGAAGCCGCCAAACGGTTGGTTCGACATGCCACCACTGGGGAATTGCTGTTGCTGGTGGACTTGTCCTGCTGCTGGAATGCTGTTGCTGTTGCTGCCGCTTGCGAACCCGAACGGATCGGTACCTGCACCTTGCTGACTGCCGTTTCCTTGGAGGGTACGGGCCTCACTTGGGAAGCTGGACGCAGCTGCAGAGCTGTTCGAGGTGGGAGGAGGAGCCATGTCATCGAATGCCGCAAATGGGTCGGCAGCTGCGGCTGGCGCGGCTGGTTCATGATGCGTGCTAAAAGGGTCCAACGCGACGGTAGCCGAGTTCGTTCGCGAAGAGCTTGTGGACCCCGTGAAGGCTCCAAAGTCATCTCCACCGCCGCCGAACGCATCAAACACACCGCTACCTGTGGCGGGTGTTGGACTTGAAACAGCAAACGCGTCGAAAGCTGGAACGGAGGCTGCTGCTGGGGAACCAAACGCGTCAAATGGCGAGGTATGCTGCTGCGTCGCCACCGTTGGAGTAGCAGTCACCTTGCCGAAGGGGTCGAGCGATGAAGAGGACGAGCGACTTCCTGGGTTGCTAGTCGGGGCCGGTGAACTAAACGCGTCGAAGGGAGAAGACGCCACAGCTGTAGGACGACTGGGCGCTTCCTTCGCTGCAGTCGGGGTATCAAATCCGAACGGGTCGTCGTCCATTTTGGTCGGACTGAGACCCATAAGATCATTCCCTTGTGGCGCGGTGCTGGAAGAAGAGAAGTGCGTTCCGGGAGGCGGCGCAATCTTGAAGGACCCGAAATTGCTTGGTGCCGGGGTGGGTTTCGGCGTGGCGCTAGCAGTGCTGCTGGTTTTCGCACCGGATGAGCCTTCAAAGTCGCCAAACTCAGCAAAGCCGGCGTCCGCTTTCTTAGCAGGCGCTGCGCTATCAAAGTCGCCAAAGTCGCCAAACGAAGGCGAGGGGGCGGACGTCGCACTGCTGGTCTCGAAGCTGGAAAAATCTCCGAATTGCGCAAACCCGCCGTCGGCAGCGCTGCTGCTGGCCTTTGCTGGTTTTGAGCTCGAAGAAAAGAAATCGTCATCGCCGGCCGAGGCTGAAGCATGCTTCTCTTTCTTCATGCTGCTCGTTTTCTAACGGGTAGAATGCATGCGTGATCCGTAACAATACCAAGCGGTCGGCATTCTTGTTCGATGACAAGGTCATGCAAATGGAGAGGGAAGACGTACCGACGACGACGCCTCTGGCTCCTCCTTCTTGGCGTTCCGTGGAGACTCGAAGACCCACCTGAGCAATTGATAGGCAACAAGCCAGGGAAAGATAGGTGAGGTGACAGTGTGGAGAATATCAACGTACTCTAAGCTGCAGTGTACTGAAGACAGAGAGCGATGGAGTAGCATGACTCAAAGCACACACCAGGGTGCCAACGTACTTCCGATCGATGTAGGTCAGGCGAATGAAGTTCCGCGTGCGCTCGCCGTCGTTTCCACCATTCGGGCGAAAACTGGGATCGTGCTTGTTGCGCCAGTATTTCTGCGCCGCCTATTCATTGCACATGAAAGACACGCCCATAAGTGCGCCATTTCTAACGAATGCAGCAATACAGCCATCGGCAAACGGCGCGAGAACGAACCTCGTTGCCGCCGAACTTGATCATGTTCTTCACCTCGTTCTCCGTGAACTTGGACATGGAGATCGACTTGACTCGATGCGCGAACTCACGGCTGTAGCAGGAGCAGCAGCAGGTCAGATCAACGTTGCGCAACATACAGTCTGTATGGTAACACAGGTAGGAGGCTCTCGAAGGCGGTAGTAATCACTCACTGGATGCCACTGCAGGCGGTGCACACGAACGTGTTGAAGTCCAGGCAGACATACTGGGGCATCTGCCATCGCCACAACCCATCGCCACAAGCGTCAGAGTCACGTCGAAACGCATCCAGATACAGCCACCATTAGGGATGCGGCGATGACGCGGCGAGTGAGCGCACGCCGATTACCATTTCGTTGCAGTCGAAGCATCGTCGATTGGCGACGTTCGAGCGCTGGAAGTCGCGGAGCTCCTTAATGCGCCGCTCCTCCTGGCGCTTCTCGTCAGCCGCTGCGGGGGGCATCGCTCGATCGCGCTTTTACAGACAGAGACACTTGAATCTTGGCGGATCCTGTGAGATCCCCGCGGGCTTTCGCTGGCTCGACGCCTCTCGACACGCGGCCCTACGCCCTGGTGCGACTTGCGCCTGGGGGTGAGGGGGGGCTGGGCGGACGGGGATCCGAGAAAGAGGCAGCGAAGAGCCGGGGGCGCCACGCAGCAAAGAGCTCTCGGTCGGAACTCGGCGAATGCAATGCCTCAAGCTGGCTGCGTAGCTCCTCGTTGAGAAACGTCCACCCTTGGGGGGCGACGTTGCGATCATTCATTTTCAGAGGGATGAACTGGGTCTCAAGTGAGAGCAGCAAGTCGACTAGAATCCCTTATAAAGAGGTATCCAATTTTGCAGTCCTTCATTCGGAAATAGACGGGAGGCACAGGTGGACTCCATCCTTTCATGCCTGCACCATCTTAGACCCATTAATTACGAATAAAGCATAACAAATCAAGGCATTTACTGCTCTGTCATTCTTCGAGATTTTACAGCCTAGCCACAATCTCGGTGGGGCGACCCAAACGTCGACCCAAAATAAGCATTCGACGGTCGAGGATTCGCCACTTCAGCGGTCAAATCGGCGGGAAACGCTTCGGATCTTCCGCCCCGCGCGACCTCTCGAGGCTCCAGCGACGATGAAGTGACGAGACGCGCGAAGAGCCGCGCTCGAAGGGGCGTCCGGCATCCAGCCGTCGCCCAGCGCCGCTTCCGCGAGCCCGTTCCGAGCAGATTTCGCCAAGATCCAAGTCCGTCGCGAGGAGGCGGCGCCAAAATCCAAAGCAGAAGTCCGGGGAAAGAAGCGCTTCGAACGCCGGCTTCCGAGCCGATTGACGGCTGAGAATGAGCTCGTTCGAGGACGTGGAGCTCATCGTGCAGTGGATCCGGGAGCGCATCACGCTCCCCGGGTACCAGCCGAAGGCCTGGACGTCTGTGGATCTGGCGACCGTGAAGGAGTTCGTGGAGAGCACGGGGGTGCCGGCGCTCTTCCTCACGATCCAGAATGACGCGCTCGTGGTCATGACGAGCGCTCCGCGTGGAGCGAGCACCGTCATGTACTTTGTGAAGAATGGGCAGACGCTGCTGACCCCAAGCAACGTCAAGGACGCGCTGCAGTTCGGGACGGTGGAGAAAGACGCGATCGCGTCGCTGCTTCACTTGATGAACGGGTACTATCTGCAGCGTCTGCAAGCCAACAAGTCGTGGCCCGAGAGTGTGCAGAAGGAGTTCACGGGTCAGTTCTTCCGGTTCATGTCGAGTCTCACGGAGACAGTGAGTCGTGGCTGTGGCAAGACGGTGTTGTACCTGCCGCCTGTGAATCCTGACAAGTTTAACTCCAAGGACAAAGATCTGGTGCAGCAATTGGAGTCTACGGTCATCCATTGGACGCGGCAGATCAAGGAAGTGATCAATAACCAGGACAATGCGCATAATGCGGAGGGAGCGGGGCCCTTGGAAGAGATCAAGTTCTGGGAGCATCGAACGGAGGATTTATCAGGCATCACAGATCAACTGAACCGCGATGGGGTGAAGGAGATTGTGGAGATACTGCACGCGGCCAAATCGTCCTATCTGCAGCCCTTCGAGACGCTGTCGCAGATCATCAAGCAAGGGTCGACGGAGGCCAACGATAACCTCCGCTTCCTGCAGAAACTCAGTCCTGTATGTGAGGACATCGCTCGAGCGCAACCTGATGAGATCCCGCTGTTGCTACCAAAGTTACTCAACTTCATCCGCCTCATCTGGATGTACTCGCGCCATTATAACACGGAGGATCGCATCACGAGCTTGCTGCGTAAAGTGAGCAACGAGATCATCGTCGTGTGCTGCAAGAAGATTTCGCTCCCGGACGTTTTCGACGGCAATGTCGAGGCCAGTATCCACCACTTGGAGCAGAGCATTCAGTGCGGCGTGTCCTGGAAGCAGATCTACCATCGGGCGTCCGTCGCCGTGAATGCGACCGCTCCATCCCCGGATCGGCGGTGGAACTTTGACGAAACAGGCATTTTCGCCCAGATCGACGCGTTCGTACAGCGTTGTCGGGAGCTGCTGGAGGTGTGTGAGGGCCAGATCCAGTTCGCGCGCAAGGGCAAAGACGGCAAGCGCGAGGAACTGCCCACGTTTGGCGGCAATCGCGGGATGGAGATCGTCAAGAGCTTGCGAGGTATTGAAGCGCAGTTCGAGGGCCACGTGGACCGTCTCCGCAAGCTAGACTACGACATTCTGGATGTGAAAAACACCAGTTGGCACAGCGACTTCAACTCGTTCAAGAACGGTATGAAAGACCTGGAAGCCATGACGCAGAACGTGATCAACGGCGCCTTTGAGAGCGTGTCCACCGTCTCGGCTGGCGTGGATATGCTGCGCTCCTTTCAGAAGATCGCACAGCGCGAAGCGATCAAGCGCTGTGTGGAGAAGCGCACAATCGACATCTTCGGGATGTTCAAGGCTAACATCGCGACAATTCGCAATCTGTTTGAGAAGAACAAGCACGCGCCATTGCTTTCCCCTACAGAGCCGCAGTTCGCGGGATCTGCGCTGTGGGCCCGAAGTCTGTTGATGCGTGCGACGGACGACCTGGTCCGGTTGCAGGAGCTGGCCGACGCTTCCAATGCCGTGGAATGCGACGAGGCCCAAAACGCCTTCGACGGCCTGCGCTTGGTCATCAACGAGTACATTCAGCGTAAATACCACGACTGGATCGAAGACTTGAACGCGTTGGGCAACACCAACATCAGTTCGAGACTGGAGAACCCGTTGATGACCAAGACTGGCGTCGACCACGGCGCCAAAGGCTCGGGGAACGACGCGGCTGCTCCTAATGGCGTGAATCTGAACGCTCATCTGAAAGACAACAACGCGCTTCAAAACACCGAGAAGACACTGATTGGACGAGCGAAGAAAGGGTTTCTGCACTGCAATTTCGACCGGCCGCTGGTGAATTTGTTCGCTGAAGTCCACTATTGGCAATACTTCAACGGGGAAATCCAGATCCCGTACATGGCCCACGATATCTGCAACCAGAAGGAGCAGTTGCGGGTGCTGAGAGAGCACGTGATGCTGGTCGTCCGCGACTACAACCGCATTCTGCTGGAACTCTCGTCGACCGAGCGACGACTGTTTGAAGATATCATTCGCAAACTCGACCGCCGCATCCAACCGGGACTCCAGAAACTCACGTGGGTCTCGAAAGGAATTGTCGAGTGGTACGTTGCCGACTGTCGCAAACACTGCGAGACGACGTACAAGATCGTGCAAGAGTTCCAGGAAAACAAGGACATCGTGATGAAGAACTGCAAGATGATCGGCGGCTTGATGCACATCTTCATTGAGCGCAACACCATCTACGACGATGGCGTGTTTGAAGCCAAGCAGGTGATCCACCGGAAGACGATCGAGAAGCAACTGCGAGATGCGTACCAAACCATCAACTCTACGATGACTGCGACCTACGAGCACTTCATCTCGGGGCCTCTGGAGGTCCAGCGTGAATGGAGTCGCTTTGTGGAACGCTCCGATAAGATGCTGGAGGACGCACTACGACAGTCCGTGAAGAAATCGCTTCAGGAGCTATCCAAAGCGATTAATGGCGATGCCAAGACCGATCCACGACCGCTGTTTCGAATTCACGTGGTGCTGGAAGACAACAAAGTGGAGTTCAAGCCGTTCATGGCCGACCTCACGCAGATGGTCAACACGGTGGCCAAGGAGATCTTTAACGTCATTTCTGTGGTCCCCCGCCTCGTTGCGTCTCTCCCTCGCCACACCAACAACAACCAAAGTGTTCCTGAAGCCGGGGGAAGCAACAACACAGTGGCTCAACCGGATGGGAAGACGGAGCCACCTGCGGGAACGGAGGAGGAAGTTCGTCCTGCTGATACGGCTACTGGGGAGGCCTCTGGGAACCAAGAGGAGGCGCAATCCGCCTCCGATGCAGCCCAGAAACCCATGCCGTTGGAGGTTTCGACTGTGAACAATTTTTACCAGTCGATCTTCAACGACGAAGAAATCCTCAAAGTATTGGTGCACATCATGAACGGCATGTCTTCCAGTGTCACGGAGCTGCAAAAGTACTTGGGGTACTGGGACAAGTACAAACTGGTGTGGAACCAAGACAAGCAAGCATTCATCCGTCGGTACGCCAAGGCGAACCGCCCATTGCAGCAGTTCCGCGCGGACATCGAGCGCTACCGAGAGCAGCAAGTGAGTATCCAGAACGAAGATCTAACCAACACGATCAACTTCATCCAGATCGACACCAACTTCCTCAAGGCCAGCTTGGTGGAGCACACGGTGCAGTGGATCGGGAAACTCACGGGGTTGCTCAACCAAACGGCTCACGACGAGCTGAAAGACCTCATGAACATGATGAAGGACAACACACAGAAACTGCAGATCAAGCCGGCGAATCTGGACCATCTGGGCGAGAGTATCCACCTTCTTCAAGATATTAAGGAGGGCATGCCGGGGTTTCTGGCTCGCTTCGAGCCATTGCAGCAGAAGTACGAGCTCCTGGCCGAGTTCGATGTGCAGACGACCGACGAAGAACAGCGAGACCTCGTCAACTTGAAGTCCAATTGGGAAGTGTACGAGGTCATGCTGGTGGACGCGAATACTATGCTGCAGAAGTGCAAGGTCAGTATGAAGCAGAGTCTCCAAGACTCTGTGGCTGACCTCAACACGATCATGCTGGAGCTCCGGGCCGAGGCGGAGGCGGCACTGCCCTATTCAGGTGAGCAGCAGTCGAAAGTGGCTCGCCAAATCCTCGTCGAGTTCGAGAAGAAGATGGAGACCACGCGTTCACGGCAAAGTGCACTGAAAAAAGGTCTGGAGATCTTCGGCATCGAGGAGTCGAAGAACGAGGGGTTCGCTCAAACGGAGAAGGAGATTGCGCTGTTGCAGCAAATCTGGACGTTAGCAGACGAGTGGGAAGTTGTGTGGGCGTCCTGGAAGAACAAAGTGTTCTACGAGATCGAAGTCGAGACCATGGAGACGTCAGCGGCTCAGTTCTTCAAGAAAGTCGTCAAGTTCGGGAAGGACATGAAGAACTGGACGGTGTGGAGCTCCATGAAGACCAAGATCGAACAGTTTCGACAGACGCTGCCGTTGATTCAAGACCTCAAGAGTCCGGCACTGCGAGCGCGTCATTGGGCGCAGCTGAAAGAAGAAATGGGCAAGACGTTCGACACGGAGTCGGACAGTTTCACGCTTGAACGCGTGTTCTCCCTCGGCTTCCACTTGCACGCCGAATTCATCAGCACATTGTCTGGAAATGCCGGCAAAGAGCTTTCTATCGAACAAACGCTGGACGGTATTGAGAAGCGCTGGGCCTCAATCGACGTCGATATTGCCGAGTACAAGGGCGTGTACTTTAAAATCCGATCGGCCGACGACTTGTTCACTGCTCTGGAAGATGACCAAGTCCAGTTGTCAACGATGAAGGCATCGCCCTTCTTCGGGTCCTTCGATACCCGGATTTTGTACTGGGAGAAGGCTCTTTCCCACTTGTCGGAGGTGATTGAGACGCTGCTAGGCGTCCAACGCTGCTGGATCTACTTGGAAAGCATTTTCATGGCGTCCGAGGATATCCGCAAGCAGCTCCCGCTGGAAAGTCAATTGTTTGATGAAGTCAACACTGCGTATTGCCGCGTGACGGAGGGGATGGCCAAGATCAAGAACGCTCTGCAAGCCACACAAGAGGCAGGAGTACTGGAGACACTGCTTACTATGCAAGAGAAGCTGGACAAGATCCAGAAATGCCTAGACCAGTATCTGGAAACGAAGCGGATGCTATTCCCGCGCTTCTACTTCCTCTCGAACGACGATCTGTTGGAGATTTTGGGCCATCAGAAGGACCCAGATCAGGTCCAAAAGCACATCAAGAAGTGCTTCGAAGCCATCAAGACGCTCACCCTCATCCCGCCAGGCGCCCGCGGAAATACGACCTTCGAGGCGTTGGGGATGAACTCCCCATGTGGAGAACAGGTGACGTTTGCCTCGAACGTGATCGTGGCTGGAGCCGTAGAAGGTTGGCTGCTCCGCATTGAGGCCGCTATGATTAATACGCTCGAAAAGATCTACGCGCAGTGCCTGGTGGGGTACAAAGGGAAGAAGGAGAAGTGGATCAAGGACTTTCCGGGCCAATTACTGATCACGTGCGGCCAAACGGCGTGGACCAACGAGTGCATTAAAGCACTGAACGAAGTGTTCAAAGGAGAGAAGAAGGCGTTGAAGCAGCTCAAGAAGAAGTGGATCTCGTATCTGAACAAGCTGGCGGACATGGTGCGTGGTCAGCTCTCAGCCACTGATCGCAAGAAAGTGGTGGCGCTCATCACGATCGAGATCCATTCGCGTGATGTCATTGATCGACTGGTGAAGCAGAACTGCA
>MBAC02008998.1:0-16086 GCA_001712635.2 Nothophytophthora sp. Chile5
GCGGCGTCGTGGTGTCGCTGGTCACGGCCGCCGGGTACCCGGGCAAGCCGCAGCGGTACGAGCAGCGGCTGCGCGGCATCCTGGACGCGCTGACCGAGCTCAGCAAGGAGGAGCGCGCGCGGTTCCTGGTCATGGGCGGCGAGTGCAACTACCTGCTCGAGACGTACACGACCCAGCCCTCGGGCGTCGTGTCGCTGCGCGAGATCCCGGGCGCCGTGTGGAAGGACGGCCGCGGCGAGCGCTGGCCCGACAGCGAGGTGGCCGCGCTGCTGGACGCGGCGGAGCGCGTGCTGGAAGAGACGACGCAGGCGCTGCACATGCCGGCGCGCATCATGCGCAAGGAGCGCGCCGTCGGCATCATCAACACGTCGCAGAAGCGGCTGCTGTACGAGAACCTGGAGGAGCTCAGTCTGACGCTGCAGCACGAGCTGCGCGACTTCCGCGTGCCGTTCTGCGCCTTCAACGGCGGCAACGACGTGTGGGTGGACATCGGCCACAAGGCGCTGGGCATCCAGGCGCTGCAGAAGTACGTGTTCCGCTTCCTGCCCGAGGAGCTGCGCGACAGCGAGGAGCTGCGCAACATCCAGGGCAAGGAGTGTCTCCACGTGGGCGACCGCTTCACGCGCACGGGCAACGACACGCGCTCGCGGGACGCGGCCACGACCATCTGGATCTCCAACCCGCAGGAGACCGTGCACATCATGAAGCGGCTGCTCAAGGCCATCGACGTCGCGCGCGAGCAGAAGAAGGAGAAGAAGCAGCACAAGAAGCACAAGGAGGAGGAGCGCACGGCCGACGCGGCCACGTCGTTGGCGAGCGATGACGGCAGCGACGTCACGGCCGAGACCACCGACACGAACGCCTCGAGCGACGGCGAAAGCGGCCGCAGTAGCGACGAACGCGACGCCACGGTGGAAGCCGCGATCCAGGCGGCCACGACCGCCTCCCTGGCCGAGGAGCTTGTCGTCTGAGCTGGATACTTGGTGATAATTTACGTTTGTTTCCCCTGTAGACTGCCGTCAGCTCGTGGCAACGGACGCTCGAGCTCTCGACGTACGTGTCGGCCATCTCGATGGTCCCCTGCTGCTCCTGCTCTTCTCTGTGTCTTCGCCTCGTTCAGCCTCCAGTTCCTGAGCGAATCGTCTTCGCAATGGCTCGATCTCCTCTCCGAGCAGCTTGTGCTCTTCGTAGGCGACTTCCAACAGCAGCGGCGCGTCATGCAGACGCTGGTCGCGGGCTCGCAAGAAGCGGAAGAGCTGCGTGTAATCCGCGTTCTCAGCCAGCAACTCGTGCTGCGAGAGCCGCAGCAAGGCGATGGCGATGGCGAACACGACCGTGGACCCTTCGAAGAGCAGCACGTCCAGGAACCGGAAGGTGGTTTCGCTGGGAAACACGGCGCAACAGAGCGGCAGCAGCCACTGGGTGACCAGCATGAGACCCATCGGCGGCGCCTGCAGCTTCTGGAAGTGGCGGTAGACCTTGGGCAGTCGTCGCCGCACCAGGGTCTCGAGCACCGCGCCGTCCACCTGCAACCCCGTCATGCCCTGGGTGTAGTAGGACGGGAACAGGTCTTCGCACAGCACAAGTAGCAGCCAGAACACGCGCTCCTCTGCTTCAAGCGGGAGTTCTGAGGTCTCCTGGTCTTCGCAGCCTTCGTCGGACCTCGAGAGGCGGCTCTGAGCTTGAAACAGACACAGCAATCGACCCACGACGAACGTCATCGACTGGCAGTAGCCCAGCGCGTCGTTGTGCAAGGCGTAGGCGAGCAGCACGCGCTCCAGCGCCTTCTGACCGGCGTGCGACGTCAGCCAGCACTCTTCGTTGCCAGCGAACGTGCGCCTCAGATCCACCTGGATCTGTCTCTTGGCTGCGGCGAAGCGGGACCCGCTCGTCGTGGCTTGAGCGTCGTCTTCAGCCGGATTCTCCAGCTGCTGCACCAAGAGTCCGTAGTAGTCCAGAGGGAAGAGACTTCGCAGAAGCTGAGCCCCACTCATCTCCGAGTACAGCTCGGGTCGTCGAGACGCTGGGATGCCTCTCCAGACCAGTTCACGAACCGCACGACGGTCAAAAGCGTCGAAAGCGCACGCCTCAAGAGCTTCCGAGTGCGTGATACGGCAGACTGAAGCTCCTTCGGTAGGGGCGACGTGTGTCTGACAACGAAGTCGTCGCCATTGAAGCTCTTGCTGCTGCTCGAGAGCTTCCAGCAGCAGTTGATAGTACGCGTAAGACCTCGCAGCCCTCTCCGACACTCGGCTTTGCTGCCACTCGCCGTTCCGGAGTTGCATTTCTGGATCGAAAACCCGGAAGCCCAAGCGATCAACGAGTGTCGAAGCTTGCAGAGATCGACAAGACGACGAAGAGGTCGGCGGAGAGCCACCGCCGTCACTACCTACCGATCTGGGTGGCTCTTGTGGCTGTTCTGTAGCCAGCAGCTCCTCCGCCGTAGTGCCCCACGTGTTGGGCAGCGTCGGATGCGGTAACTCCGAGATCCCGTCCGCTAAGAACAGTGTACGAAGCAGAATTAATCCGCCATCTGCTTGGGAATCGCTGGCGTTGGCCAGCGACAGCCACTGCATCTTCGCTGGCATGCCTCGTATCAGATCTGCTAGGGACAGCGAGAGCTGACCCACACAGCACGAGTTGCTCCTTTGCTGGGTCTCGTGGTGAACAGCGATCGTCACTTGGGTCTGTGCCACAGCTTCAGGGACGCGAAACACCGTTTTGAGAGCGAAACGAGGGTGGCGCCAAGCTTGAGAACTTCCAGAGAGCACCACATCTTGCTGCAGTCTCGCCAGCGGCGTCCGCACACAGTAGATTCGCCTGCTACCATCAACACCCTCGCTTGCTTCATCCTCGGACACTGAGGGTGTGTCGATGGAGATGACGCCGTAATAGCGGCCCTGGTTTGCCTTTGGAGTCTTCGCGGACGCTTCTGATCCCCTTTCTAACGATGAAGCGGGAGCAACCGGCAACCCTCGAGCTTCCAGCAGCTCAAAGTGCAGGTTCCCGATGAACGAATCGGCGAAAGACTCGGGCGGTGGCTCTTGGTCACTGACACCGAAGAACCGCTGAAGGCTCGAAGAGCTCCGACATCGACCGCCACTGGTCGAGAACACCCCCGTGAGATTCGGCACCGAGTAGCCACTGAAGCCATTGCGGTTACGCGCCCGCATCCGAACGAGGTACTCGGTGTCTCGCTCCAGGCCACAAAGCCAATGTTCTCGTGCCTCAGGCTGGAGAAGCAGGCCAAGTGGCTCCCAATTAAGTAAGTAGGACGACGAAAACGCCGCTGCTGGCGTCGGATTCGGCGATCTCGGACTCGTGGGCGACGTTGGCGGCATCAGCATGAGCATCGTGAGGAATCCGCTGGCGCGAGACAGTCCCATGGGTTTCTTACAGACTTCCAGATGGAAATACAACGGCTTCAACGTGTCCTCAAGCCGTGTATCAGTACAAGCAGGTCCCAAGTGCCAAGCCACGCCCAGTGAGCTTGCGTCAGCGCCCATACAACGGAGATCAGAGGGGACACTGGGCAGTCGCGAGGCCTCGGCGAGGAACTGCTTAATAGCGGTAGGCCGCGCATCTGCGAGTTCCACAGCGGTTTTGCCCTCACTGTTGCGTGTTGTGAGACTCAGTTGGCCTCGTGTTGGTGCGTTAAGCACCAGCCATTCGCAGACTTCAAGCGGCGCGCCCATCGCTGCATAGTGGAGCACAGAGTAGCCGTTGGCGTCCAGTGCCCCAAGCTCGAGCTCCCCACGTCTCGGGTTGTCTGGACCCAGCAGCCACTGCAGTACATTCAGACGGCCATTGTAGGCCGCGTAGTGCAGCATACTCCGTCCACTGAAGGATGTGATGCCGAGTGATAGCAGATATGGACGTAATGTCGAGCTGGAGATCTCCGAAGAAGGCTGCTTTGCTGGCCCAGTTCGCAGAGAAGCACACCACTTCAGAACCTCCAAATTGCCGTGAATAGCCGCGAGATGCAGCACATGCGAGCCATTGCCGTCCGCCAACGTGAGGCCTGCTGGCTCATGCTCGAACAGCAGCTTTAGTAGCTCCAGCGTCGAGCTGCTCAGCGTCGAAGACGTGGTTTCGTGGAACGGCGTACGACCTTCTGGACATCGCACGGAGGCGCTGGCTCCATGGAAAAGCAGACACTTGGCTGCATGAACGTTGCCACAACGGCAGGCCTGATGCAATAGCGTCCTGCCGTTGGAATCCAAGCAGTGCGAGATGTCGATGTGGTCGTTGGAGGCTTGTAGCTCCTCGACGTCGGAGCTGTCACCGGTCGATCCGATTGTGAGACCACGCGACGCCAGCAGCTCGAAGAACGCGTCGCCTTTGCCGATCGATGCGAACAGCTCACGAGTCCCTGTGGGTGACGAAGGAGGCGAGGTTGGGGGCGAATTCGACGTGTTTACCCGCTCCGCTCGGCGGATCTGGCCATTCGGATCTGGCGCGAACGCCGGGAAGATGGCACTCGGCAGCTCAGGCAGCGATAGTGACACAGGACGACGTGATGTCGCCACCTTTGCGGTCTGGAGTGACGAGACGGCGTCTTCGTGTACATGCGGTAGACTCTGGCATACAATACAGAAACGCCACGTTAGACTCGCCACGTAGCAGATGGATAAGCGATCTTTAAGTCGCGAGGACTCCCGTATTACGCCACTCTGGAAGGCGAAACGCACCGCATTCTCTTCCGCAGACGACGGGCTCTCCATCTCCTGCCCGAGCCACGCTGCTGCTGTCTCTGGAAGGGCCCGAGAAGCTGCGGAGCAAGCGCGAGCTCCACGCGACTCTCCTATCCGCTTCGGGGGGATGAGTTCCTTGTCTCAACTGGTCGCACGCAACGTTGCAGAGCCGCCAAAGATCGATCAACGACACAACCGGTGTGCATACCGGTGATGTTGGGAGATACCGGTCTTGAATAGGTTTTCCGACGTGAGCCCGTCGTGAGTGTTGCAGCACCTTCAACAACCTTTATCTAGATATCTCTGTATAACGATATCTACGTTTACAACCCGCATTGGATTCAACCTTGATTGCGCCCAACTTGCGCGTGTATACTAATTGCCTGCGTATAACCGTACTATCTGCTTCATCTGTATGGAACCATTTCTGAAAGGCTCAACTGGCGCGTGCCTCTTCATGACGTGAGTGGAAGATCTGTCGGTCATTTCCAGATCTGCAAGATGTTGACGACACGTGCGTCCGTTATGGCCCGCCGCGTCCGCGGGGCTTCTCCGCTCTCGACGGGGTCGCTGGGCGCGCGCTCCAAGCCCGTGCTGAGCACGATGCTGCCTCCCGGCTGCTTCAACGGGAAGGTGGCGCTGGTGACTGGCGGCGGCACGGGACTGGGCAAGGGCATCGCCACGAAGCTGTCGGACCTGGGCGCCACCGTGGCCATCATGAGCCGCAAGCGCGGCGTGGTGGACGTGGCGGCGCAGGAGATCCAGCAACTCACGGGCAACCCGGTGCTGGCGCTCACGGGCGATGTGCGCGACCCCGACCAGGTGAAGGCGGCGCTGGACGAACTGGACGAGCGCGCCGGCGTGCCCACCATCGTGGTCAACAACGCGTAAGTGTCCTCCTTGGAGCAGAACGTGGTCGCTATGACTGTGCTTACTGTGTCGGTTGATTGATTGGGGTTTGCAGAGCGGGCAACTTCATCTCGCCTTTCGAGCGGCTGAACGCCAAGGGCTTCGGCACGATCGTGGACATCGTGCTCAAGGGAACGGCCAACGTGACGCTGGACGCCGGCAAGCGCATGATCCAGCAGGAGAAGGGCGGCGTGTTCCTCAACATCACCACCACGTACGCGGAGACGGGCTCGGGCTACGTCGTGCCGTCGGCCGCAGCCAAAGCTGGCGTCAGCGTACGTTGCTGTATACCGTCGCAAGTCGTACAGCACGATACAAAAGCTGACGTCTGTATCCTTGTCACTGATTGTGTAAACAGGCCATGATCAAGTCGCTGGCGGTGGAGTGGGGCAAGTACGGCATCCGCTTCGTGGGTATCGCGCCCGGACCGATCAAGACGAAGGGCGCGTTCGACCGACTGGATCCGTCGGGCGCGTTCACGGAGGTGATGCGACAGAACAACCCGCTGAAGCGCTTCGGCGAGGTGGACGAGCTGGCCAACCTGGCCTCGTACATGACCAGCGACTATGCCAGCTGGCTCAATGGCGAGATCATCCGCTTCGACGGCGGAGAGACCGTGTCCAACGCCGGCGAGTTCAACATGTTCGGCCAGGTGAGCAAGGAGAAGTGGGACGACCTGGAGGCATCCATCCGCGACTCCAACGCCAAGAGCAAGAAGCAGTAAAGCGTCGGCGGAACACGTTCGGCTGTTACACGTGAAAGTTACAGAGCGACAACCATGAGACGAAGCAACTTCAACAATGAACCTGTGATTTGCAATAACCTTTTCAACCAATATTGGAAGTGTATACATGTATACTTTTCTCAGAATTATAGCAAGCAGAGGGCGCTCTATTTTGAGGCGTCATCCCCAAAGGACGCGATGTCCTCTGCAGTCGCCACCGATTGCTGCGATCTCCAAGAGCTCAATACGTCGAGATGGCGTTCAAGCTGGCCCCCACCGAGAGCCTGCGCGCCTGTGGCGTGCTGGAGGAGTCGCTGGAGAAGATGAGCTTCCTGGGCAGCATCACGCCAGACATCCTGCAGCACCGCGAGGAGCTGTCGCAGGTCGTGGGCGAGGAGATCTCGCGCATTATCCAGGAGCAGCGCCAGCTCGAGGACAAGTACGAGACGCTGATCGCGCAGCGCGCCGTGCTCAAGGGACTGGCCAACAAGTCCAAGTTCAAGGAGAACCAGCGCGAGATCCAGGAGGTCAGTCGTTTGCTGCGCGAGTCCACCAAGAGTCTGTGTCGCAACCTCAAGGAGAACCCGAACTTTGCCGGGAACCTCCTCAAGATTCAGCAGGAGCGCGAAGGTCTGTTGGAGCTGCTGGGTCACACCCTAAGTGAGATGAAGAAGCACGGCACCTTCGAGACACTGCTGTCTTTCGTCGCAGACGGCAAGAGCACGCAGGAGAAAGCACACGAGATCCTGAAGAAGGAGCGCGAGGCCGTGGATGAAGTCAAGCGACTGGGCGCGGAGCTGGCACGCGAGAAGCTGGAGCACCAGAAGGAGGTGACCGAGCACAAAGCTGCGATCCTCAAGCTGAAAGAGCAGATCTTGGCTGTCAAGTCCAAGACGCAGATCGATATCCGGTATGCGCGCAATGAGGCCAAGGCCAAGCGCAGCAGCACGGCGCGCATGTACCACCAGCTTATGGAGGAGCAGCACGACCGCATTAAGGGTCTGCAGGGAAAATGTTCCACGGAGACCCAGGTTCACGATGAGACCGTGCGCTTCCTCAAGGATCGTCACGAACAGCTGCAAGGCGAGTTGGCCGAGTGGAACAACAAGTACCAGCAGGACACGCAGACCAAGCAGAGCCAGCTCCAGGAGCTGCAGGAGCGCAAGGCCGCGAACGCGCAACGTCTCGAAACGTTCCAGAAGCGGTGGCAAGAAGAGATGAGCACCATCAAGCAAAAGGAGGAGGAACGCCAGCGCTTGCTGGAGCTCGAGGCTCTGCGCAAGGAGGAGGCCAAGGCCCAGAACACTGCCGCGAGGATCATCCAGGTTACCTACCGCGCTTATCGGGCCAAGAAGGAGGAGAAGCGCAAGAGCACCGAGTCCGAGAAGAAAGGCAAGAAAGGCGGCAAGAAGAAAGGCAAGAAGTAGCCAGGAGCTGGAACCGACGCGACTGCATCCAGCAAGCCCTCTCACAACCTTTGTTGGCATTTTAGCTTGCTGTCTATATTTATATCAAGGCCTGCTGCAACACTTGAAATGTGCATAGTTCACAAGCCATAATGTGGTAAAACGTTGCGAAACAGCACGACCAACTTGAAAAATGCATATATTTACGATGTTGCTTTGCCACTGAAGCACCCTGCGGCTACAGGAGGTTCAAGCATTACTTGCCTGCCCTCTCCATCTATCTGGTGACGTTCTTGTTCTCCTCCTTGGCGAACGCAGGGTCGAACTGGCGCGACTGGTTGATCGCGTTGCGGTGCAGGTTCGCGAAGCGGAAGCGACGCGCGCGCCACTCCGCGCCGTTCTCGCTCTCGTAGTGCAGCGTGTTGGTGCGCTTGTTCTTGTCGAAGCACACGTCCGGGTTGTGCAGCAGGTATCGGCTGGCGCTGGCGCCGGCGGCCACGGCGGCGAAGCTGCAGATGATGACGACGGGGAAGGTGCCGCTGTCGGTGGTCCAGAGCTTGAAGAGGCCCATTCCGGAGCGCGTCGCCTTGGAAGCCATGGTGGTGAGTGGTGGAGGGAGGTTGAGTGTGCTTCGCGGTGTTGCGGAGGACGCAAAAGGTGGAATGAGCTTCTACGCGTCCAGTACGCCTGTCATTTGCTTCGCTCATTGCGTCATTGTGTTGGTGCGCACTTGAACTGGAAGCTGCTCGTTGCTCTGCCGAGGCTGCTCGTGGCTTTCCAGAGACACGAGCGCTGGAACATGAGGCAGATTTGCAATTTCATAGATACGCGACGAATGTCCACGCCGCGTTTCTGAAGACACCGCCAGCTTTGTCTGTTCCCCGCTTGTGAAGTAACAATAAAAGGAGTGAAATACCGCTTCGAACTGGTATAAACTGGTTACCGGTACTACCGCGGCCCTTCAACACGAGCAAGAAATTCATGCCAACAGTTTTCGTGGTTGAGGCAAAGTAGTATGTGCATGCCTCAATATGCTCATGGAGAGAGAGCAGTTCATGAAACCTGGGAAAGTGATGGAAGAGTTTGGCAGCCCGACACGGTACAGGTGGCCCACCACCAGTGATGCTTCATGAAGTATTAATACATGTGCCGTATCGACGCAGTGCCACCGACACATGTTATTGCTTCCCGCTGGGAACTTCTCTGCTACGAACACGAGGCTTCTTGTGCAATTCTATGCGGTTTGATGTTCCGGACGCGCGTAAGGACGGACACATCGGAAGTCGCACGCGCGTGCAATATCGTCACCGTGGGAATTTCGCTTACCGGTGCAGCATCTCGTTAGTCGGGGCGTCTCCAAGCGTTGGCCAGTCGCATAGCGCCGCTGGGACGCCGCGTGTTTTTGGTGAATACATGTAACCTGAGGGAGCGAGCATGCTATGCCCATCAACAGAGCGTTGATCCACCCTCCAAGGCCAAAGGTCCCAATTGCTTCGGCCGTTTAACAAATGAGCATCGCGGAATACTTCGTGCATGCATTATATTAATGCATGTAGCACCGTCCACCTCAGGGCACAAACCAATCCAACTTGGCTATCCAAGACAGCTTCAAGGGAGCCAACAGCTCATGGGAGCCACCGTTGCAACGATCGCCAGTAAAAGCACTTTAAAGTTGCGTAAAATAGTCCAATGCCTGCTCAAATCAGTCGTAACCGGACGGCATGGTTCAGCACGTGAAACGCAACCACTGGCAATTCGCCGTGGAGATATCCGATACCGGTGGTGGAACTAACTTCAATTTAGCTAGCAGTTTTAGGCAGCTACCCAAAACAACTCGGCGGCTTTCACGAATCGCATAAGTCAGGCGTCAACGGTGCGTCATCTCATCCATCAAACGCTTTTTGTCTCCGTTTGTCTCGAAGCACAGGATGCAAAAGGTTGGGGCTGTCGGCAGAGCCCATTCCGCAATTTGCCGCCTGCACAACACGCGCGTCGCCTCCCAATCCCAATAAGAACCGAACAACTGAACACCATGGCGTCCAAGGGAACTCGCGCTGGCAAGGGCCTCCTCAACCTCTGGACGACTGACCGCGGCACGTTCCCGGTCGTGATCCTGTGCACGTTCGCGCTGACCGCCGCGGTCGGCAACGGCGTCCGCTACCTGATGAACAACCCAGATGTGTGTCTGGACAAGTCGAAGCGGAACAGCACCATGCACTACGACCGCGAGAACGGGGCGGACTGGCGGTCTCGGCGCTTCCGCTTGGCCAACATCAAGAAGAACGCGATCAATCAGTCGCGCCAGTTCGACCCTGCGTTCGAGAAGGAGGAGAACAAGAATGTCAAGAGATGATTGCTCTGACTGGTGTCGTCTCGGCGCTCTGTATATCGCACGAAGGAGCAAGGCATAGGTCCAGATGTCTGCCTTCAAATACTGCATGTAGACAGATCGGGCAGTCCCGGATGCGGATGCGTAACCATAAGCGCTTTAACAAGCAATCTTTGTCCACAAAGCCCGTCGTGCAATTCACGCTCTAGTGTTCTCATACCACGGTAGCAAATTTGTGGATTTGATTTTGTTCCTCAGGACTTTGCCACTAGTTTTACCCATCAAATCGATCGTGAAGAATGCAGATACGTGTCCTACCCGTCGTAATGAAGAGAGTTTCACAATAAAAACGCGACCAGCGTCGCGCCAGACACCAACACTTCAGCAAAGCAGAGCTCCACCTCCTCCAAGCAAACGGCTTGGTCTCGTCCAGAAGCTGCGCTGGTACGTACCGCGAAGCACAGATGGACGAAATCTCGCCATTCGCACCTTCTCAATTGCGCAGTTATCAGATCCGATCTGATACCAGCATAATCATTGCCGGTGGCAATCACATATCCAACGTGGTCCGCTTCAACATGATTAGACAAAGCCGTGCCTGCACGGAGAAGCTCTGCATTCTGTGTAGGCTCTCAGGCGGACCAGATGTTCGCCAGTACAAGCCGAGCGCCGCCCGACTAGAAATCCACGCTCGTAGGCGTGTCACTACTACGCAACGCCACATATATACGTTGCCCTCCTTATCTTCGCTCCTGTTTATGACTGTTCTTAATTTCTGTCAAGAAGCAGCAGACTGCCACGTCACTCCTTGCAGCCGCCAGTGATGGCCAGACACCGCGTGCTCTCGAAGATGCCCAGCAGGTTGGTCAGAATTGCCCACATCAAGGCAAATGTCAGGTAGCAGACGGTGAATACGCCCATCCGTGTACTACTCCCGCCCGATTGCTTGAGCGCTTGGGCCTCGGCCTTCTGACGCGGCAGCAACGGCAGGAAGCCCAGTGCCGTCAGCTTCATGGCGTAAGAAATCAGGATCGTGATGGTCACGTCGCGTCGCACCTCATACGTGTCGTTCAAAATGTCCTCATTGTACACTTTGAAAGATGCGTTCACATTCTTCGTGAGCGTGAGCGCAAACGGACCGCCGAGATTACTGACCGTGGTCAGCAGACCGTAGATGGCGCCTTCATTGCCTCGGCCAGCGAGCTCCACGACCACATACGTCGAGATGATGAAGCCCACGGCGTCCGGGATGGCCTCAACAATGGGCACCCCCAGCCAAAACCACTGGACCCGCACGACGTCCCACGTCACCAGCATCGTACACGTTGCGTCGATGGCGATCACACTCACCATCGCGACCACTTCCATGGTCCGCCAGTTCCAGTGCAACCCGTATCTACCCGTGAGTGTGAGTGTAATCACCGTCACGAAGCTGCCAAAGATGCTGCTCAGACTCAGATTGAAGCTCGTCGCCCGTACCCAGTAGGACGTCATTGGGTCTTGAGCCACGTATGTGAAGCCGCTGAACACGCCGGAGCAAAAGTTGTAGGCAATCACCTGGTACACCGCGCGGCTCTTGATGGCTCCCCATAAACCACTCAGGTAATTCTTGAACGTAGGCCGCGTCTTCACTTTCTCTTCCCGTACAAACAGCCACGTCATCGGGATCACGGGCAGACAGAAGACCGCCAGGATCAGCATGGTGGCTGGAAATGAGATCCCGAAGTCGAAGCTGCCACCATAGTCAGGCGAGCTCAGGCCGAAGCCTGTGATAGCTTGTGCCACCACGTTGAACAGCGTGCGCACTGTGTAGATGGCCGTCTGTGTGCGGCCGCGTGTCGCCTCCGGCTCGCGTTGGGCATACTCCACGACCACCGCATCGGCCGCCACGTCTGCGAACAGGTAGCCCAGCGTCGCAAACATCATGAGCACAATATACTTGGCGCCACTACTCGGTGCGCTCTTGTTAAGCGACTGGATCATCTCGGCCGAGTAATCGCTGGGCTTGACATTCCGCAATGCCGGGTCGGGGAAGTAGGGTTCATCCAACGGCGAGCAGGCCATGGCGACCAGACACAGCACCGTCACCGACCAGCCCAGCACCATGTACGGCCGTCGTCGATAGCCCAAGAGCGGCATGCAGTCCGATAAGACGCCGATGAACACCTTGAAGGACCAGGGGATGGAGATGAGTGCCCGAGCTGACGTCGTCTCCGTGCCTTCCATGTTCAGGTAGTACGTGAGGAACGGCGTGAGTGTGCTGGGCAGCGTGCCGTACACGAGCCCAACCGCCGCGTACTGCGAGATGAGGCCGATCGACTCCATGGACAACAGACGCGGCGCAGCGCCCTGTCGGAGCGCGCCCCCGCCGCCATCACCGCCATCTAGCGCCGCCAACTTGGCTTCCTTCTCCTGGATCCCCCCGAGCGGCGAACCGTCGTCAGACCGCGTGCCTGGACGCAGAGACGAGTGCTCATCCATCTCGTCCTCCTCCTCCGTAGATGTCGCCTCCCTCTCTTCCCGTGGCATGCTATGGACTGGCGTCGAGGTGGCGAGGCGGCGGGCGGGCGGATTCCTCGATTTGGGTTGTGTCAGATGTGCCCAGTTGATGAGAAAGGACTGGTTACGTTTTCTATGAAAGGTTACGTCGTAACCGATTCGGTAAAGTATACATCTTTGGACGGTACGCGTAAACTTTGCTTTACCACTTCGAATCTGCCCACCAAAGCTCATGGCAAAAATGACAAGATCAAAAAATGGCATGGAGACCGATGCTTTAGGTTGTTACGATATATATATGTTGATTGTGGGTGCAGCTGGCTACCTCCGCGGTAGTAGCATTCTCTTCAGCTCGACCAGGGCGCCATCTATCTGGTGACGTTCTTGTTCTCCTCCTTGGCGAACGCAGGGTCGAACTGGCGCGACTGGTTGATCGCGTTGCGGTGCAGGTTCGCGAAGCGGAAGCGACGCGCGCGCCACTCCGCGCCGTTCTCGCTCTCGTAGTGCAGCGTGTTGGTGCGCTTGTTCTTGTCGAAGCACACGTCCGGGTTGTGCAGCAGGTATCGGCTGGCGCTGGCGCCGGCGGCCACGGCGGCGAAGCTGCAGATGATGACGACGGGGAAGGTGCCGCTGTCGGTGGTCCAGAGCTTGAAGAGGCCCATTCCGGAGCGCGTCGCCTTGGAAGCCATGGTGGTGGGTGGTGGAGGGAGCTTGAGTTGGTGCTGACGTGGAGCGAAGAACGCAAAATGGGGAATGGCGGTTGGAACCCGTAGCGTGCTCCCTTACCAGCCCCTCGAGCTCCCCTGTCGTGTCCTGTGGCAGACCACTCGTTGGCGCGTGGCCACGCAAGAGATACGCGCCGACGCTGCTTGCGTTTCTGGCATGTTTAACTTCAGAGGCGAATAGAGCAGGAGAGCGGACGTGGAGGCCCCTGCGGGAAGAGAGAGAGGCGAAGTGGTAGAGGAGACCGCTGTAAGAACTTCCGCCGCATTCGTCAGGCGCAAGCTCTGAAGGAAGAGCGCAACCTTCCGCAGAGATACGCACCGACCGAATGGTGCGTTTCTTCGAGCACCGTCAGAATTCCCTGCGAATCCCTGCGATAGCCTACACGCTACCGGCATTTGAAGTAACGAATACCGGTATGAATAAGAGTGGACAAGTGTTTATGTTACTTCAGCGAAGAACTTCAGAGATACACATGGGAAGTTGCGTGTCTGTGGCACAGCAGAACTTCAAAAGGAACGCGGGACAACTTATCCTCCAGCCCACACTGTGAGGACCAGGATCAAAACCCATCGTTATCGTGAAGAAAAAAATAAGTAACAGACTTTTCGGCCGTGAACAGTGACAAGGCCAAGCGTGTGGAGGGAGTAGAAGCTCATTCCACCTTTTGCGTTCTTCGCTCCACGTCAGCACCAACTCAAGCTCCCTCCACCACCCACCACCATGGCTTCCAAGGCGACGCGCTCCGGAATGGGCCTCTTCAAGCTCTGGACCACCGACAGCGGCACCTTCCCCGTCGTCATCATCTGCAGCTTCGCCGCCGTGGCCGCCGGCGCCAGCGCCAGCCGATACCTGCTGCACAACCCGGACGTGTGCTTCGACAAGAACAAGCGCACCAACACACTGCACTACGAGAGCGAGAACGGCGCGGAGTGGCGCGCGCGTCGCTTCCGCTTCGCGAACCTGCACCGCAACGCGATCAACCAGTCGCGCCAGTTCGACCCTGCGTTCGCCAAGGAGGAGAACAAGAACGTCACCAGATAGATGGCGAGTCAGGAGGAGTAACGATCGCCACGCTACTTTGAGTGGCTGCGTATTGCATGCATCCGTATAATACCATTTGTCGAATTTTCTCGCAAAGAAATCGTGCATGATTTGTGGGACACCTTTTTCATTAAGAGCCGAGCTGGAGACGGTCATTTAACGCGCACTGCACTGGTTTGAGTGTGCGCGAAGAACGGAGCTCAGCATTGCATCGGTCAGTTTTTGCAGCAATTCAATGCGTCACGGGAAGCCTCCGAAGCCAACTCGACTAGTGTTATTCTATGGTCGAGCGCCGCATATCGTCGCGACGTTTCGTCAGAAATGCGCGGCGACTCGACACGAAAGAATACGTGCTCGTCAGGGCAACGGATGAGTCAGAGCTCAGGGAGACTGCATGAGTCATGCGGCACGGCTCATCGTGGTGGAACCGAAGCTGCACGGAAATGCAGAGCCTCTGCTCGAAGCAAGGGCAAGTCTTCCCGCAGTCGGCCAGCGTCTATGGGAATGTATGGATACGCGCCACGCAACAGGTACCGTACACAGCAAACAGTCGAGCTGAGGTTTGTTTTTATTGAAATTCGTGGACTCACCGAAGAGTCGAACAGCGCACAGGTTGTGCGCCTCTCGCGCAGCCCATCGCCCGAAACAAATTCCGAAGTATGGTCATCGTGAGCCTCGCGTCCACAGCAAAGCGTTCTTCTCAAAATGCGGGTACATGTACTGTACGCCCCTTCATGCAGTTGAGAGCGAGCACTTCAAGTATAGGTAGACTGATGGTTGGATGCAATACTTCTTTCGTGCAAGTATACACATCCTGCCAGTGGACGCGCGCATCTTGTCACCACTTTCGCAGCTTCAGTGCATGTGCTGCTCGCTTTGCTCAGAACAAAAACTCCAATTTCGGCATACGCTGCTGATGTTGAAGGTGTTGAACCGCCGGTAGATACTGGCTTAAACCGGTATTTCCTACCGATATTGTTACTTCACAAATCATTTGCAAATCGCTCTCCGTGGACAGTCAAATCCGGCGGTGCTCTCAGAAACGCGCGCCGCCACTTTGTAGACCTGGCCGCGTATCTATGATGGGGACAATGCTTGCACCAAGCAATTTCAGCCTCAGAAGTGCAACAAACTCTCCCGCATGCAATCAAAGTGAAGCAGCGAGTTGCGCCTGCAGACGCTCATTCCACCTTTTGCGTTCTTCGCTCCACGTCAGCACCAACTCAAGCTCACCCCACCACTCACCACCATGGCTTCCAAGGCGACGCGCTCCGGAATGGGCCTCTTCAAGCTCTGGACCACCGACAGCGGCACCTTCCCCGTCGTCATCATCTGCAGCTTCGCCGCCGTGGCCGCCGGCGCCAGCGCCAGCCGATACCTGCTGCACAACCCGGACGTGTGCTTCGACAAGAACAAGCGCACCAACACGCTGCACTACGAGAGCGAGAACGGCGCGGAGTGGCGCGCGCGTCGCTTCCGCTTCGCGAACCTGCACCGCAACGCGATCAACCAGTCGCGCCAGTTCGACCCTGCGTTCGCCAAGGAGGAGAACAAGAACGTCACCAGATAAATTCGCCTTGTGACCAGACTGGATGCGGGTTGAAGCGCATGCAGCAGCATCATGTATATAAACGCCCAGTTTTTTCTTCCCTCTCTGGACCAAAATAAAGTCCCGTTTCGCGTGCAGGTCGAAAATAAGAGCGCGTCAAACGTTGAGTAACGACAATACGCGCGGCATCCTCGCCTCCGCTCCGCCGC
>MBAC02008999.1:0-25265 GCA_001712635.2 Nothophytophthora sp. Chile5
TGCATGCTGTAGAATCCGTCCAAAAGCACGTCAACGTCATCCAGCGTCACCGCGCGGTGACGCTTGTCATCCCGGATGCGCTTTGCTAGTGCTCGCGCCTCACGTAGCAGTGTTGAGCGATCCGCTACCCGTTGTTTCTTTCTGGCGAGGCCGGTGCGTCTGGGTGGGGAGGCAAAGTTGAACGCGGTCGCTTCTGAAGTTCCAACTGGTTGCGATGTTGGCAAGGGAGTTGTCGGTGTTGCTGGCGCGGTTGTTGTTGGCACGGGGGTTGCTGGCGCTGCTGATACAGGGGTCGCCGGCGGGATTGGAGCCTTATCTTCTTGCTCTTCATCACCTTCGACCGGATCGATTGGTTCCTCACCTGCTATATCCTCTGTTGCAGTTGCTTCACTCACCGGCGTTACTGGGGTCGGTGTCGCCGGGTTGGTGGTCCTTCTTGGAACCACTACAATAGCCAACTGATTCGCTGTCACGCCGCCTTGCTCCATGGTGCTAACATTGCCAGCCTTCAGGTCGTCGTAGAACCGCCTGAGCCAACTCAATGCGACCTTGTAGGTTGGCGTTGTCTGCAAGGACATCACGTCGTTGATTTTCTCCATGAGCGCCTTGGAGTACGAGTACATATCCGAGCTTTTCATAGCCGCGTAGTCTCGACTTGGTCTGGCCACGCTTCGAACTCCGACACCGCCTCCATTCACCTCCCCAATGCTAATGTCGTTATCGGGACAGCGGAGAGCCCAGCGTTGCGAGTACAGCGACAGCGGAGGGATCACAGTCTCATTATCGTTGTGGCGTCTGAAGTAAAAGACATGACGGCACGGGAGAAGCAGTGTCCGATTGAAGGTGCAGGTACAAGAGTACCGCTAGAGGGTACAGAAATGCATACCAGACAAATACCGGAAACACCAGAAAGGTTAGTGATACAGGTGGGTATACCGGAAAACCGGAAATGACACCAGAATGTAGACGACTCACCTTCAAGTCAACGACATGCTCATGAAGAGTCGCGCGACTCGTCACATGTGCGGTGCCGTCCCCTGGAGTTTGCACGTCGTAATCCGCCTCTCCACTTGCAGCAAACTTGTACTCCTTCTCCACCAAACCGAAAGCATGCTCCCTGACCTGCACAGCCAGTGACGAAAGCTCTGGATCCTCACCCATGACGGGACGCGAGCCCGCGCGGTGAATCTCTTGGAGATACAGCTCCTCTGCCCATTGCTGAAACGTGATGAGGGTCGGAATAACTTCATCAATCTCGAAGCTGGGCTTGATCACCTTCTTGATGGACCCCCACTTCGCCTCGATTCGGTTGTTGGTGTTGTTCTGGAGGTGTGGCACGTCTGCACGCAGGTACATGACCCACTCCGCCTTGCAGGAGTCCCAGTTGTCGATGAAAAACTTGAAGAGTGGGTGGCTGCTGTCCCCGTTGAGCTTCTGGAGTAGCACATCCTTCTGCGCATCGTATTAGGCGGCGCTCACCGCGCGCATGAGCGCCGTCATGGAGCTCTTCAGGATGTCTTTCTCGTCCGTGGTGCCTGTCGCCAGCCGTCCAACTTGTTTGAACAACCACTCTTGCACGTGGAAGTGGCAAAGAAGCTGTCGCGCCTGGGGAAACGCCGTCTGCAGCACCGCCTTTTCGTGAAAGGCTTTGTCGCTAACGAGAGCCTGGATCTGCGTCCACGTCGGATTGTTCTTTTTGAACACCTCAACGGTGCCGCGCAGGTTAGGCTTCGTCTCGTTCACAACCAGCGCATGTTGAACGTACTGACCCTTCATGTTAATCAAGTCAAAGAGCGCAATGTGTGAATGATCAGCTTCAAGTATTATTCCTGTTATCGTGCAGTATACATGTGTGTAGCGCTAGCGAAGCACTTCATACCTTTCCGAAGACATCATGCACGACGAAGCTGAAGAGCTTGTACCTGTTACGGTTCGTGCCGTGCGTCGTGTCTACGAGCACGACTTCTTTAAACGCCTTGAACATCCGTTTCATGCGTGCCGACTGAAAAAAACCACTTGAACGACTCGCGACTTCGCGTCGACCGTGATCTCATCGCAGAACTCTCGAAGGATAGCTTCCGTGCGCTCCGAGCAGGTTGTGTTCTTCTTCGCTTCATTCTTGAGAGATTGGATGAGGTTATGGACGTCTCGGAGGTTGCACGCCTTACCTAAATAGAACACGCACACAACAGAATGAAATGTGAGACTGAATCCATGCACCAACATCAAAACAATTCATCACAGAACGCACCCGTCCGCTGGCGCAAGTACTTCAGGATCCCGCGCGCGTGCGATCCGGTCTCGTGCATTTGGCGCACTTTGCCCAGCAGCGCCGGGTCCTGGATCCTCCGATTCTCATCATAATATGCCCAAAGGTGCTCGCTCGTGTCGTGGTTGTGGCACCCCTTCGCCAGGACGCTCAGATACCAACCGTGCTCCTTCCCGCCCCATGTTACAGTGCAGTTAACCTTGGCGGTGCACGTTGTGAATCGCGTCAACCGGTGCTGGCGGAGTCCTTTTCCTCTGGAGACGTACTTATGGCCATGAGTACACACGTACGTTCTGCAATAATGCTCCCAGCTCTCGGGAACTGCGCCAGACACGTTCTTCTTGCTCTTCAGGATCTGAGCGTTCCGGTGAGAGACCTTCGTGGACGAGCGAATTGGGAAACGCGGGTACGTCTCAGCGCAGAAGATGCCGAAATGCTCCTCAAACCGGGCCCACGAAGACCATCGCGACGGGAAGTCGTCGAGAAAGGCGCCAGTCTTGCCACGCTGGATGATCGAGCCCAAAAGACGTGTCTCAATGGCGTCGTCAGCTTCCGGTTTTTCTCCCGGGTCTTCCGATGGCGCGAAGAGTAGATCTACGGAATCACTCCCGTCGCTCTCGTCTTCGGCTTCCTGGTTTTCGTCCGGGAATTCCAGTGGAGCCAGGGGTAGATCATCAGTATCGCTCGCGTCGCTCTCGTCGTCGTCGACTTCATCATCATCTCCAGCGTCGTCATAATCGGGATCATTGCTGTTGTCCGGCGGTGAGGGTTCGTCTTCAGATTCCATGACACCTTCGTCTGATCGAGTGGCAGCAAGCGCGATTTCGTCTTTGTCCTCAATACGTTTCTGCTCTGCAGCGCGTCGCCACGCTTCGAGGCCTTCACTCCCGCTGTCTTCGCCGCTCGCAGCGGCCGCAACCTTACGCTGCTTTTTCATAGCCTGGTGCGTCACGAGCGGGATTTCCTTGCCTTCTCGAATCAGCCGGGCAACGTACTTCTCTCGCGCGACGTGCACAATCGCAGTCGCGAACGCCTTGCCAGCGGTCTCACGCTCCGCACGTTTCCGCTTCCGCTCGCGACGCTCCTCCTGCTGCGCACGGCCGAACGCACGGACCCGAAGACACTTTGCCTTGATGTGTTCCTTCCACTTGCCCTCCGCCTTGAGCTTCTTGATCCAGCTTGAGTCGTATTCGTCGTCTCCAGAACTGGGTGAATTCTGAAATGAACGGAAAAGCCGTCGCCACGTTAGAAAACTGCCCGCGCACGTAAAATACAAACCAAATCACAGATATGCTTGCGATATTTACACACCATGGAAGCCTGTCGCTCGTGTGGGTTGCCTTTCAGAGGCTGGAGATGCTGCCGTTGCGTTCCCTCATAAGCTGGAGACGCCCACGACGCAGGAGACCTTCACTCTCTGCGACGTTCACTCTGTTGGATTTCGCGGGTGGCCTGACCTGGCGATTTGGGGGGAAATTCGCGAATGCCAATCAATCCAGAATGGCGCACTTCCCAGTTTCAACATTTGGAAAAGAAAAGCAGCGGCCCGTTGGGAAAATAATACCTTCGGCCCAACCCCGCTCAGCTGCGAAAATTGTCGCAGACCAGATTTCTTGCTGCTACTTGTATTTCCACCGTAATCTACTCGTAATTAAACAGGTACCTGGTGGTAGTAGCGTGTGTCAATGCGTGGGGCCAAAATCCTTGGCCTCGTTCGGTTGGATCGGCGGCTGGGCTGGCAAGAGAGATTCGCTCCAGCTCGGTGCGGCTTAGTTTTTAAAATGATATTGTATAATTTTGAAGTTATATATGTTCGTTGTGCTACTTGGACAATCATTACCGTTTGTCCTTGTGGGTTGATTGTATTATGATTTGGTATCGCCATGTGGTCATACGCTGCGTCGCTCTATTTTACTTCTGCTGTCGATGTTTCATGTACTAGGTAATCATGTTTTCCCGATGTCACAAAGTGCCTGCAACGTGTCAATCAATCTGCTGATCCCACCTAATATATTTCCGTTGGATAGAACGCATTGGTTTTGGGAAACCTGCCGCGTATAGGGACACCATCATATTGTTGGTAGATCATCAGTGTTATTTTGTCAGATCTGATCCATGGTACACCCTGCAATCGTCAAGCGTTTTCGCCTTTGTTTCCGAGTGCAGGTTTAGGCTCAAACAAACCGGTGTTAGGCGCAGCCTATTACACTGCCAGCGCAATCTAAATTCACGATATTAAAACTCGGTGGTCCTGCCAAATCAAAAGGTCATATGCATCACTCGCCATCTCGAAACAATGCTTGTCAACGAATCCACCAAATATTCTCCAGTTTATTTGTCACTCGCACACCCTACTTTCACGCCTACATGAGTGCATATTATGATATTATCTTCCAGAGCGAAAACCGAAAAATAAAAACAAATTTTGTCGAACAGGAAGGTTATATTTGGATTAATCCATTTAGACAATTTATTTCGACCCATCCGCGGGGTTTAAACACAATACAATTCGCAGTGTGCGATGTCGGAGGAATAGTCAATCACCACCGCGCCAGCGTGCATAGTTTCCCTCTGTTGTGAGCCGGTCAAAGAGGACACTAAGCGAGCTGACCTCCTCCGAGGGGCCATCGTTGCCCCCCCTTGTCCAGCTACCTCGTTTCAGCTTGCACGCATCCGCGCTTCGAACGGGGCAGCGGCTCTCGCCACGGCGACTTCTCCCTGGTTCTCTGCTGCTGCTGCTGCTGCCGTCTCGTTTGTGGCTGAAAACGAGACGGCAGCAGCTAATTTGCTATGTTAATTTTGACCAATGATAGCGCACAGAGCTCTCTTATCAAATTAGCTGCTGCCAACTTCGAGACCCTAATGTCGGAACTCGGCCTTAAAATAGCCTGACTCAGATGTTGAAGTTTGTTACTGTCTCCATGCAGTGTTTAGTGCCTCAAGGCCTCAGTGGATAGCCAGTCCTTCGTCGCGCCGATGGGGACGTGGACGCAGCCTGCCATGCCGCCCACCCCCGAGGCCCCGCCCCGTCATCGCTTCTTCTTACGCGATTCCTTCTTTCGCGGTCCCGAGCCCATTGCTATTACCGAGGATCCGTCCCGCAGGCGCTCCTTTCTACGCGGCTCCTTCTTCCGTGCCCCCCAATCAATCGACACTGTCGAGGCGCTGCCGACGGAACGCACGCGCTCCTTTGTACACGAGTCCTTGACTCGCGTCCGAACATGGAAACACAGCAACATCAGTCCGGCCAAGCGGTCCCAGTCGGTGTGGTCGGCGACCTATTCGGAGCAAGAGAGGGAGATGCAACGCAAGAGCAAGAGCTGGTACCGTCAAATCCGACCAGCGGCTGTCGGTGCGTGTCTGGCCATCGCTGGGCGCATTGTCGTAGCACCACTGCTGATGCTGCTGGTCTTCACCTTCAGCGACTACCTCACGACTGGTACCTTCCTCATCGAAGCCAAAGACAGCTACTTCGCCTACAGTCAGATGGATCTGGTCATGTCGGGCGGCTGTACACCGTGCCACATCGAGTGCAAGCGAGCGCTCCATCAAATGGCCACATTCAACCACGAGGCGCTCATGAGTAAACCCACGTTCGAAGACTTGTACACTGCCACGACCTGGGACTACAGCATTCTGAGCGCGGAGGCACTCGCACTTGCTGCCGCACTGGATGCCAGCGGTGCCATCTGCTCCGGTGGAGTGGACGAGTGGGGGTCGCCACTCACAATCATCACGGGGGAGGCGCAAGAGGTCGTGCAGATCATCGAGACGCTGCAGCTATCGGTGGCGCCGCAGATGATCCTGGAGGCCAAAAAAGGCATCGAGCTGAAAGACAACTGCATCACCAAGTGGGCGGTGGAAGGCCATCTGCGGCTCTTCAAGTTCCAAGCTGTGAAGGACAGCATCGACTACTCGTCCATCCCAGCGGCAGATTTCAATGTGTTTCCGGAGTACACGGAGTGTCGACCCGACGTGTCCAACGAAGGGATTGTGGGCGAGAAACTGGCACTAGACACCGGTGGCGAAAACCTCGTCAAAGTGGTACCAGAACTGCTGAAACTGTTCCCATACGGGTTCGCGAGCAGCATCCCAGTAGTCTCCCGTGAGGTTGCCACAACTGGCACCATTTACAATGCCAAGAGCGTCTCACAGTCTCTGTTTCGAGCGTACTACAGTGGCTGTCGGGTGCGGACTGTCAACAGCACGGGGATTTACGTCGAGGATACGTGCGCATTGTCCAAGCGGTGGCAAAACTACGGGTTGATGCTGCAAGCGCCTGACGATATCCCAGTATGCAGCACGGGTACTGCCAGTGTGTGCATCCACAACAACTACAACTCGCTCTGGGAGTGGGTCACCGGTCTGGACGACACTCCAGGACGCGCGTTGATGAAGATCAGTGTCTTCCGCAACCGCTTCGCCGACACTGTCGCTCTGAGTGTGCTGCCTGGGATGGTGGTGCTGCAGATCCTGCTCATGGGGATCATCAGTCTGTACCAGATCATGTCACACAAGCGCTCGGTGCTGCTGACCCAGATCTGGGCCTACCGCTGTCAGAATGGCCGCATGCAAGTGCTCTACCTCGGCCAGATCACGTATCACTTGGCGCACAACTCGGACTTGTACTACTTGGGCCTTGTCACGGGCACTTTGACGGTGGAGTCGCTGGCGAACCTCACGTTTAGCTTTTTCGCTTTCTCCTACTCGTTCGTCAACCTGCTTAAGGCGCGGTCGGGAGTGCAGCAGCTGGACTGCCACTTCCGCCTCACGTGGGAGATCATGCAGGTGCTGATTACGACTTGTGTGGCGTCGGTCCTGTACTCGGTGCGCATGACTTCGTTGCCGTTTATTGTGGACCACAACGGCGAATTGCTGCGTAAGACCACCGTTCGAGGTGCCAAATACTGCGGCCTGCATGACTCGTGCATCGTCATGAAGCTCAACTTGGCGATCGTCACCGTCATATTCTCCAGTATGCTAGGGCTCATCGCTTTGTCGGCTTCCTACGTGGTGCAGAAACACAGCAGTTCGTGGAAGCAGTTCTCTACCTCCGTCACTCGGACCCGCTCGCGAGATCGCGTGCACGGCTTCAAGGGCTCGCCAACGCTACAGCCGCGAACTCCCATAACGGTGAAGGTATCGCAATCGCCACTTAAGACAGAGGAGCTACGACCAGTCGCTGTTGCCGTATTGCCGCGTGCTCGGTTCACTGTCCTCGGGGCAAGAGGCAAACGAGTGGGTCCTGCTGATCCCCATGTCACTGGGACGCTCACCACGTTCGAGGAGTTCTGCCTCGGCTCTCCATTCACGAAGCTCTTCAAGGACTGCGACGACTTTGCCTACGTGACATTCATGGGCAAGCACTGCACTAGTGTGGAGGCGCTGCTGCTCACTGGCTACCTGTTCTACGGCCAGCATGTGTACCAAGCGCCGTCGGTCGTGTTGCTCCTGCTGGCTCGACTGATGCCGCCCAAATTCCTTCGTACGTTTAACGTGCTCCTCATCCGCTGGTGGGTGCACCCAGACGAAGGAACACTCACACATGCGCTGTCCTGCACGTGGTTTTCAGCCAGCGAAGAGAATTTCTGGATATCCCAAGCCACGCCGATCTCGTGAGGTAGCAGTCGTTGTTCAACACTGGAAACGGTGCTCGAGCCACATAACATTAAATACCGGTATTAATAGTGCGGCTTCGAAATGATATAGTGTAAAACATTATTGAAGGTCAATTTATGCAGATAACTTAATGCATTGACACAAAAATATATTTGACATTTTTGTCGTTTTTGGTCTCGAGCAATGTAAATTTTAAATTGGCGGGGTTTGAAATTTGCATTATTTGATACGAAGGTGGCATTAGCCTAGATTTGCATGTGGTCCATGAATCTGGTAAAACGTCGAATTGTAAAAATTATTAATAATACTGTTTTAATGACACATTCATTCAAGTCGAAGCTTGCCACGATTCATATATTCTTTAAAAAGTAACTAACGAATCATGGCAACCAGCGACTTTCGAAAAAGCTTCCCTCGGTCGCCGCATAAATCAAGCCGGAACACCATCTTCAAGTTGAGGAAATGACATATCTTGAACAAACCAAGCATTGTAAAGTGCAATATAACGGATTGGAAGTACATTGCACTAATTTCGAACCAGTTTTAAAGGGGGAAAATAGATTTTGAACAATGTAATTAAAATGAACCATGGTTTGTTGGTAAGTTTGTTTTGGTTTATTTGCTGCGAGGTTTGATTTGGTTTGTTCGAGGTGTGAGAAATGTGTTGACATGAAATAACTAGTTTCCCCTTTGTTGACTGTTGAAATAGAATAGCGAGTGCTCAAATATTATTTTGCCCTCACGATAATACTTGTAGTACTAAGTACTAGTTCTCGCTAGTCTTGAACACTCAACAAAGCGGGAAGTGTAAATTACACTGGCCCTTCTGCTCTTTTTCTAATATTTTAAATTAGGACCCGTCGTAGCAGTAAATTTCGAAAGCCGGCACACAGACGCGTGGCCAGAAAGCTAAAAAATAGGAAAACTTTGGCCACTATTTTTTTTAAATTTCTGGCCCCGAGTCTGTGTTTGAGCCCCCCGTCTATGTGCCTTGTCTGCCAATATTTCGTCCACCGCCGAGTCTTGTGAGCGTCCACCAGCCCCCAAATATGTTCGTCATAGCTAGCCTTCCATTCTGCCAAGCAGGGAGCCACGGCCTTCGCGCTTCCACGCTTTTGCCATAGAGAGGTGGGGAGCACTCTCTGGCCAGTCGCCGCCCATCCCGACGCTTCCATTATTTCTTTCGCTCATTTTGGAAGCTGCGAGCTCACTAACAAATCCGAGACGTCGGCGTCGGAAACCACACGAATCCTCTCTCGATACTGCGCAAGATGGCGACTACGCCTTCGGACATGGACACAGAGCTGCAGCAGGCGTGGGCAACGGCCGCAGCCGCCGGCGACCTGCCCAGGCTGCAGAGTCTATTGACTGCGCATCCACGGTTGCTGAACTCTCGAGTGCACCACCAGGTCAGGCCGGTAATGTCAATGCGACCAAAGCGGCAAGATCTCTGACGCTTGGCTGTGTTCTTCGTTTTATTACATGGGGTCCTAGTCGTTCAAGGCGGCGACGGCAATGCACATATGCGCCTGGAGGAACCGCATCGCGGCGGTCGAGTTCTTGTTGGATCAAGGGGCCGACATCGCGCTGCGGGACGAGGTGGGTGGCGAGGTGAAGGAAGCGGTTGGGTGGGGGACGCAAGTGTCCACGACTAACGTTCACTCTGTGGGCGGCGAACTCGGACCAGACAGGCATGACGGCGCTGCAGATGGACGTCTTGCGCGTCTGCCTGGAGAAGATGCGCCACACGCCGCTCATACGCTCGCGACACATCGATGTCCAGTCTCCCGTGGCGGTGCGCGATCTCAGGGTCTAATTTAGTCATGTTGGGCGATATAACAACTGAAACGCGCTGTTGCTGCTATCCTGTCCGACATGTAGGTGGCGAATTTCAAGCGCAAGTTGGTGCGAGACCGATCCACGTACCGTGACATCGATACGACCGTTCTGGAGCTACTGTTGGCGCATCATGTCAACGTGAACAACCGCAGCGAGGTAAATCCGGAACCCATCACAAGTCGCGTCACTGTCGAGCTCACCTGAAACTGTGTTGTACGGTCTTACAGGCGGGAGATACGGCGCTGCTGATGGCCATCGAGCACGGCCTGGTCAAGCAGGTGGAGAAGCTGGTAGCGCACGGCGCAGACGTGTTTGTACAGGACGGCAATGGGCGGACGACCTTGGATCTCGCCGGCGAGAACGGATTCGCAGACATTGCCGCGCTGCTGGCGCAGAACTACCCGGATCTGATCCCCATTGCTGGAGTACAGTGACCCACCCCACTCATTCTTCGCATTGGGTGCGAAAGCACAGCTGAACTGACACTTTCGTGGTGATGGTGGCCCGTGTAGGAAATGTCTGTCGTGTTGGCGGTCCGCCATGACTTTTCCGAGGTGCTGGACGTGGTGTACGACCGGTTGCAGAGCACGCTCGCTGCTGCGAATGGCCTTGCGGTATAAACATGTTGGGTTGCTTCCATGTGGTGATTACGATTCGTACGACGGAGGGTTTCTTCGTACCGATCCTCTCGCCTTCTGATGTTTGCTCTTCGCTCACGGGTTGTGGTGTCTTCTATTGCTTGTCGCTCTTGTTGCAGTTGGACGGCCGCCTACTGCACGTCGCCGTGGAGTACGATTCCCCCTCATGTGCGAAGTTTCTGCTGGAGCGGGACATCCCGATAGACTGGCCGAACGACCAGGGGGAGACTGCCGTCCAAGCCGCCTTGCTGTGCGACCGGCCAGAGATCCTGGAGCTACTGCTCGAACGGGACACGGGTAGTGGGGCCTGCCCAAAGCGAGCAGGGAGCGCGGCTAATCAGGTAGCCGCGCTGCGTCACCGCTATGCGGAGATGGAGCTGCTAGAACAGTCACCCACCCACGATATCAGCAGCTTTCGAGACGAAGTACGTCCGGGTTGACTCAGGTCTATAGTTTGCCTCGACTGACGAAAGGTGACTGTCGTCTTGTGTCTGCGATTTAGCACCGCGACTTGCCAGTCTTCTTCGCCAGAAGAAAATTGAGGCTGGGGGTCCAGGAGGTGCTGGTGCGCCACGGAGCCAAGTTCGAATTCCCCACCAGCCAAAGTCGAGACGCAGTGAGTGAACCCCTCCCTCCTTTACGTTGATTGCTTTGATCAATCCTAGATCTCACTCCACGTGGATGCGGTTGCTGCTGTACTTCAGGTTGTGCCGTTGCTGTCCGCCTGCTTGCAACGTGTTGCCCCAACGGAGGTGGCGAACGTCCTAGTGACGCTCGTCAACGCCGACTGCATCCGCCATGAGGTAAATCGCTTGCATAAAGTTAGTGCTTATCCGTCCAAATTGTCGCTGATTCTTGTGGGTGTGCGCGCGTTTCCGTTGTGCAGCTCTGCCCTGTGTTGGTGTGTCTCATCTGGTCGAAGCACACGCAAGAGGTGCTGGTTTTGGTGCTCCTCATCCTCTTTTCCTCGCATCCCGCGCAAGCACAACAGGTTTGTGTCGTAATCTGCGATGGCAATTGCTGCCACGACGTCTTACGACTTGGGGGTGGTTTCATTTGCGCAGGCTGTCACCATTTTCGAGCCCTGGCTGCTGGAATTCGACGCCAACATCGTGACCCGAAGGCTGCTCCTCGACGCTCTGCAAACATGGAACCAGGGCAGTTAGGCACCTCTGAAGCGAAACGAATCCAGGATCTCGCTCGCCACCACGGTCTCCCGCTTCGATTTTGTGGATGTCATTTGGTGTCAGCAGACTGATTTGCGTTCCTGATTAGCTCGGCTCAAGATGGAGCCCGTGAACATCCTCGAGTGGCGATTGGGCTCGTCTCTCGACTATCCACGGGACGCGTACTGTACAGTAAAAAGTCAGGCGTCGGGCTCGATACGGTTGGTACCGCCCAATGGCAGGTACAGGTACACGTAGGTTGGTATTCTATCACCCTAGAATCGCGTGGCTTCCATCACAGAAAACCACTAGCGCTTTGCATTCACAACACCACACTCCGTTAGCGCCACCTCTCTGACACCACCCACAGCCACCACGCCACTCTATCTGGCATCCGCTGTCACCTGTCAGTCCAGCAGGTCAATGTACCGCACGAGGATCTGTTTGAGTTTGTCCACGACGGCCTCGGGCATGTGCGAGTCCTCCTCGGCTCCGGCGTCCAGCAGCGCCTCGAGCAGCGTCCAGAGCTCGTGTTTGCGATACATCTGCGTCTGCAGGTACAGCGGCGAGTCGAGGATGCGCTCCAGCAGCGTCAAGAAGTGCAGGCGCGTTGCATCGTCCTGCGGCAGGTCGGTGCACTCACGGATCACGAGATCCACCAGCACCTTGAAGTCGTTCACATACACGAGCGCAGACGCCGCGTCGCTGGCCAAAATGTCGCCAAACAGCTACAGCCCCGCGTCAAACCACTGCAGTGAGTATTTCCCCAAGTCCAGCATAGCTATTGAATAATACAACATGCATGCTAAACACGCCAACACGAACGGCCACGCTACCTGCAACGTATTCCAGAGATGCACACGACGCGACGGCGGGCACGGACAGCCGCACGAGTTGATGACGTGCAGCATCGCGCCGCTGAGATGCTCGCGTCCTTCTTTCTTGTCACACAGCACTTCTTGCACGAGAACCGACCGCTCGCAGCGCCGCTCGTGAAAATGCACGAGTGCGAGACACACCGTGGTGGCCGCAAACACTTTGGTGGAGCAGGCGGATAGCAGCCGCAGCATTTTGGTTAACATCCCGGCGTACATGCTGTTGTGGAACACCTGAGCGCACTGCACACGACAACGTCAGCAACGGAAGCATCGTGTTTGGCAATACAACAGGCATGAATCGATGCGGCCACACATCCGATACAACAACGTACGACTTCGCTGGATGTGGCGAGTAGCACGCGCTCGAGGAAGCCGAGCCAGGTGAAGAGCTGCGCGGCCTGCTCGGCGTCGGTAGCGTCCAGCTCCTCGAGCGCCTGGCACGTGGAGCTCACGATGGCGCGCAGCTTGTGTGCGTCCCGTTCGTCCACTCGAACCAGCGCCTCCGCCTCGTCTGCGTCCGCGCCGGCGCAGCAGGCGTTCAGCAGCTCGGCCGCGCGGATCCGCAGCGACAGCGGCGCGAACACCACGTCCAAGACCAGCGTCCACAGCTCACGGGCGGGCCGCGCGGTTGGCAGTGCCCACTCGCCCATGTCCTCGTCCACATGGAGGCTCTTGCCAGTGTCTGCGGTGTCAGCGCCAGTGTCTACGCGCAGCTGCCGCTCGATCCGCTCCAGCAGGCGCAGGCTCTCGGACTGGCCCGACGGCGAGTCCAGCAGCGCCATGTCCGTCTGAGGTCCACGTGCCGAGCAGTTTACCGTATCGCACGATATCCAGCCTCGGTATTTTGGGGGTTGCACTATTATTAATGGATTATTTTCTAAAATACTCCATCAAAATACCGTTAGTTCGACAAACTCCTTTACAAATTTAGTGGTCAAGTCTCTAAAATACACGAGGGAACGCTAACCCGAACACAGCCACTAGGTTTGCTGTTGATCAAGACACTGGCATGGCCTCGGCTAGCCAGTAGTGCTCCTCGCTGGCCGTGTACCACGTGCAGGACAGCGCGTGGGTGAGCGTGCCTTCGTCTGGGTCCAGCCACCACCGGAGCAGCAGCACGTTGAACGTGCGCAGCAGTTTCCGCGGCAATAGTCGCGCCAGCAGCAGCAACACTACGGACGGGGCCTGGTACACGTGCTCGCCGTAGAATAGGTAGCCAGTGAGCAGTAGGGCTTCAACACTAGTGCAGCGCTTGCCCATGTAAGTCTCGTAGGCGAAGTCATCGCAGTCCCTAAAGAGCTTTGCGAACGGCGAGCCGAGGCAACCCAGCTCGAAGGTTGTTAGGAGGACGGGGTCGCACCATTGGGCACCGGAAGTGGACGCAGCGATGGCCGCTCTGGGGCCAGGAAAGACCGTCACAGTCGTGGCCATTGGCAGGATCGGCGAGGCGATTGTCACTAAACTATTGGTGTCCCAAACACGTCTTCGCCAGCCACTTCGCAAGAAGTACTCGCGCGTGGACTGGTGGTGCGTGCGCCAGTTCTGGGCCACGTAGGATGCGGACGCAGCCACCAAACCCAGTACAGTAGACATCATGGCAATCACAACTGCCAGATTGACCTTCATGAGAATGCACGAGTCGTTGAGACCGCAGTAGCTGGCGCCTCGAACGGTGGTCTTGCGCAGCAACTCGCCGTTCCAGTCAACGACAAAGGCGAGCGACGTCACGCGCTTCAAGTACAGAATTGACGCCACGAACGTTGTGATGAGCACCTGCATGATCTCCCACGTGAGGCGGAAGTGGCGGTCCAGCTGCTGCTCACCCGACCGTGCCTTCGCCAGGTTGATGAACGAGTAAGAGAAGACGAAGAAGCTGAGCGTGAGGTTCACCAGCGACTCCACCGTCAAGGTACCCGTGGCGAGGCCCAAGTAGTATAAGTCCGAGTTGTATGCCAAGTGATACGTGATCTGGCCGAGGTAGAGCACTTGCATGCGGCCATTCTGACAGCGGTAGGCCCAGATCTGCGTGAGCAGCACCGAGCGCTTGTGCGACATGATCTGGTACAGACTGATGATCCCCATGAGTAGCATCTGTAGCACCACCATCCCAGGAAGCACACTCAGGGTGACGGTGTCGGCGTAGCGGTTGCGGAACACGTTGATGTACTCGGAGATGCGGCCTTCGACCGCCGGGTCCAGGCGACTCACCCACTCCCAAAGCGAGTTGTAGTAATTGTGCACGCAGGTATTGCCGATAGTGCATACCGGGATGTCGTCGGGGGACTGGATCATGAGGCCGTACGTCTCCCAGCGCTTGATAGCGGTGCAGGTGTCTTCGATGTACACGCCCGTGGTGTTTACTTCGCGCACTCGACAGCCACCGTAATAGGCGCGAAAGAGAGACTGAACCACGGTGGGGATGGCGGGATACATAGTGTTGGATGCTGCCATCGACCGTGAGACAGAGGGGAGGCTGCTGGTGAAGCCGTAGGGGAACTGCTTCAGTAGATCCGGCACGACTGCCAGCAGATCCTCTCCGTTGGTGGCCAACGCCAGTTTCGAGCCGATGATGTTCTCATTCGACACGATGGGGCGACACTCGGTGTACTCGGGGAAGACGTTGAAGTCTGCGGCCGGAATGGACGAGTATTCGATGCTGTTCTTGACGGTCTGGAACTGGAAGAGGTGGATGAGCGCCATGATGGCCCACTCAGTTACGCACTCGTCCTTCTCCTGGACGGCTTCAGTCACTTCTGCTATCATCAACGGAGCCACGGAGAGCTGCAGCACGGTGATGACCTGCAGGATCTCGGCCGCCGAGGCCGTGACGACTGTATTGGGAGACCCCCACTCGTTCACACCGCCTGTGCAGATCGCGCCGCTGTCGTCCAGCGCGTCTCCTAGCGCGAGCGCCTCGGCACTCAACTGGGTGTAATCCCAAGATGTTGCTGTGAACAGGTTCTCGAACATGGGCTTGCTCTTGAGCGCCTCGTGGTTGAAGGAGTTCAACTGATGCAGAGCTCGTCGACACGGAATGTGGCACGCGACGCAGCCGCCGGTCATGACCAGATCCATCTCGTTGAAGGCGAAGTAGCTGTCCTTGGCCTCGATGAAGAAGGTGCCGCTGGTGGTGAGGTAGCTGCTGCATGAGAAGACCAACAGGAGCATCAGTGGCGCCACCACGATGCGTCCTGCGACCGCGAGACACGCGCCGATCACCGCGGGCCGACAGATCGTGTTCCAGCTTTGATTCCGACTCAGCAGCCTCTGCTGCTCGAAGTACAGCGCTGACCAACTCGACCGCTTGTGCTCACGCTGGCTAGGAAAGTGGTCTTTACGCGAGCGGAAGCAGCAGTTGAAGGAGACAAACTGGCGGAGCGTCGACTTGATGGTGTTGGCAGCCGGAGGGACCTCAGAGTGCGGAGCCATCACTTGTTCATGGCCCTTCGATCGCCAAAACTGGAGCGCTTCACCAGCCGCGTCTCTCACCCGGTCGGCTATATACAGCATGAGAGAAGCAACGGCCTACCCTCGCAATACCACCAGATCGTGTTGGGAGATGCCAATGACGCGAACGCCCGGAGGAAGCTACCGTTTCACCAGTATTTTCGGGCGTTCTCTATCAGTAACGGATCGATGACGAATCGAGTAGCACCAGCCCTGGTGATCGCTCGGGTAGTTGACTACCGATCCGCTCCCTCCAACGTTATTGGCGAGTGAAGCAGAGCATCATTGACAAGTGCTGATGTTGAAGTTGTAATAGGCAGTCAGAAATTAGAAGGTTCAGACAGTATTCTATTTGTGACAACTACTCCTAAAATTTACAGCACTTCCTGAATACTGTTGACCCAGCTGTAGCGTTGGCGAGCCCTTGAAGCCGTGCACGCAATCTCGCGAGCGGGTCCGAGTGACGGAGGTAGAGAACTGCTTCCACGAACTGCTGTGTTTCTGCACCACGTAGGAAGTCGACAAAGCGATGAGCCCTAGCATATTGGAGAGTCGGTGACGATCGCCAAGTTGAGCTGCACGAGCCATGCAGTCTAAATGTATATCTTAATACCGTTTGTAGCCTGCTCATTTAAAAAAAAAAATGAAATGCCACTATATAAATTCAGAGAGTTCGCAATACCGGTAAACTCAAATCGTGCTGGGTACCGCATAGTACACGAACACTACATTCCACCAATCACAACACAATGTGAATACCGGTATCTGTGTCACTTGGATTGTGGTTGAAGAAAGATTCCCACTTCAACACGATCCCACCGTCGCAGTGCGCGCACACCCGTTCTGTCCAGCCTCATTATTCGCTCCAGCAACTCCAGCGAGAATGGCGCCGCAGGTAACGCCTCGCCTCTGATGCCACCGCGTTGGTCTCACCTCCTTAACTCCCTCTGTCGTCTGGCCGGCCAGAATCTGTCCTTCGTGCTCGAGAAAGTGGGCGTGGTCAAGTTCGAGGACCGCCCCGTTCCGGAGCTCAAGGATCCGCACGACGTCATCGTGAATGTGAAGTACACTGGCATCTGCGGCAGCGACGTGCACTACTACACGCACGGCCGCATCGGCCACTTCGTGGTGGAGCGTCCGATGGTGCTGGGTCACGAGTCCGCCGGAGTGGTTTACGCAGTGGGCTCGGCGGTCCAGACGCTCCAGCCGGGGGACGAAGTGGCCATGGAGCCAGGCATCCCGTGTCGCCGCTGCGTGCACTGCAAGGAAGGGAACTACAACCTGTGTCCGGACATGGCCTTCGCGGCCACGCCTCCGTTCGACGGCACGCTGGCCAAGTTCTACGTCATGCCCGAGGACTTCTGCTACAAGCTGCCTGTCGGAGTGAGTATGCAGGAAGGCGCGCTGCTGGAACCCACGGCAGTGGCCGTGCACTTCTGCCGTATGGCGAAGGTGGCTCCGGGCAACAGCGTCGTGGTCTTCGGCGTCGGCCCCGTGGGGTTGTTGGCCTGCAAGGTGGCGCGCTATGTGTTTGGCGCCACCACCGTCGTCGGGGTGGACGTGAACGAGGCGCGACTCGCCTTCGCCAAGGACCACGGAGCCACCCATGTCTTCCGCAACAAGCCGGGCGTCACGCCGTCGGAGACCGCGCAGCAACTCATCGCGGAGTGTGGCCTTGGCCAGGGAGCTGACGTCGTCATTGACGCCAGCGGCGCCGAGCCGTGCATCCAGACTGCTATCCACGTCGCCAGGAACGGCGGCGCCTTCACGCAAGGCGGCATGGGCAAGGTGGGCCCTGCAAGAAAGTGTATCAGCAAACTTCTTGGACGTATGGAACTGACTCACCGTGATGTGCTGCTGCCTGCAGACGGACATCACGTTCCCCATCGGAGTCATGTGCAGCAAGGAGCTGCACGTGACCGGCAGCTTCCGCTATTCGGCGGGCGACTACCAGCTCGCGCTCGACATGATCGCAAGCGGCAAGCTGAGCGTCAAGGAGCTGATCTCCGAGACCGTGCCCTTCGAGCAAGCCAAGGAGGCCTTCGAGAACGTCAAGAGTGGCAACGGCATCAAGTGGCTCATCGAAGGACCCACGAACTGAGCAAACAAGGACACGCAACAAGCACCAAACCTTTCCGGGAGATAGGCGCAGCTCGTGCCGTCGGCGTTAAGGCTTCCATGTCGTTCACTGTTTCTTCAAATCCAATTGCCTTGCCTTCGCTTCTTGTCCGTTCCCATGCATGCGTTCTCCTCCCATTCACTTGTCCTACATCGTGTTGCTGGCAACCGGAATGTGCTGCTGCTGAACTGCGGCTGGAGTCGCCGACGGCGCCAGATCTGGCAGCGAGATCACGGCAGTGAGGTGGCAGACATTAGCGCAAAAGCAGAGCCAGACCTGCATCTCCCTCTGCGTCGGGTGCTTCATCTCGAGGCGGCGACGGCTGCCGTCCGCGGCGCAGTACCAGAGTGAGATGGGCAGCTGGTCGCTGGGCTTCTTGCGGCGCTGTTGCTCCAGCCAACGTCGCGCCTGGAGCGCTTCCATGCGGAAGATTTCGCGCGTGTAGCGCACGCGCTGATCCAGCGCCTCCACGAGCCGCGTGCGCACCATCACCTCCAGCTCTCGGAAACTGCACAGACTCAGGAGGTCCACCAACACGAAGGCCGGCGACGCCGTCTGGCTGTGATGCGGGCACGGCGCGGACGCTAGCGCCGCAGCATCAATGGCCTGAATGAAGCATTTAATGTTGCGCTTGTTCTGGCTTACCAACAGACGGCTGACGGCTTCGACACCAGGGCGGCGTAGTCCACGATAGTTCAGCATGACCGTGGGTCGGTAGAACGCCGGGCGGTAGCAATCGGCGTGGGCAGCACAAGGAAATGCATCCGCGTCGGCCGGAGCCCTCAAAGGTGAAGTCCGAGTCGAACTTGATCCATCAGCACGTTCCAGATACTGAACAGCCTCACGCTCGAGCTCTGCCAGCACTGGTGGTGGCAGCTCCGCCAGAACCTTCTGCTTGCGGGTCAGCGTTTTCTTCTTCTGATGCGGCGTCAGCAGTGGCTGCGGCTGCCTGGTCCGTGCGAACGTCGACATGGGCGAGATGTGGAGATTCAACGACGCCGATCCACTGATCGAAGACGCCTGGGCAGCTACCGACAGCCCGCTGGAGCTGGTGGGAGTATTCACTCCAATACTCGACCGAGCAACAACCTCGGGGCCAACTTTTTGGCGTTTCGCAGCGGTGTCTCCGTCCACTTGCACTCCTTCGTTATCGTGGGCGGCCCGCTTGTTGCTGCTATTCGCGTCCACATTGGCGTGAACAGACACATCCGCAGTGGTGGTGTCCGAACCCACGTTTATGGCTGGTGGCGGGACGGAGCCAACCCCAGCAATGGAAGAGCTGGCCCCCACTGTTTGTGACTGCGATTGGCTGTCCAACTCCTGCTCCGTGTCTTGCGTGGACTGCGTGGCTTGCATATCCGTGTCTTCCATCGCTGCTGGGATGGAAACACCCACTGACGTTGGCGGAACCATCGGCTCGTCTGCGTCGTCAGCAATGACTGCAGCTGCGGTAGAATCCAACAAGGACTCAGACGTCGCCGCTTGCAGTGGCTGGAGCTGTGCGCTGGTTCGCTCTTCTTCCATGTTGACCATCGCTGTATTGGCTTCCCCAGACCGTGGTGATTGCAGCGTCTCCGACAGGTGCGCATCGAGAAACATCACATTGTTCTCTGAAACAGGCACCGTGCTACTCGCGGTTGCAATAGTCAAATCATTGTTGAGAACAGCCGACTCACAGCTCGCAGCACCTCCCATGCTTCCAGTGTTGCCCTCTTCCTCTTCGTTTCCTGTCGGAGTCGCAGCCTGTACCGACCTCTGCGCCTGAGTCTGGGTTCCATCCTCATCAGGGGCAATGGCGGCCGTCTCTTTCGCCAAGGGTACATCATCCGCATCGATAGCAACATCAGGCGCCGGTTCTGTACCCACAGCTCCGCTCGGTGTGCTCGAGTTTCTCGACGCATCAGCACCTGCAGCACCAGAGGAGTTATCCGCATCGACGTCGGTCATCATCACGTCTTCATCGCCATCCTCTGCATCGATGGCTGCACCACGAACGCTAGACTTGCTTGGGGCATGTCGCTGTGGCTGCAAGCCACGGGTGTCCACGTACAAATAAACGGGAGCGGAGCCACTGAGGTCGTCGTACTGCCGCGGGGTGGGCAATGCTTGAAACTGACGCCAGCGCGCGAGACCTTGCTCGGCCTCGCTCCTCACTTGCGTTTCCGTCATGCCCATCGCTTCGACTCGCGCGCTGAAGGCCGCGGTACTGGCACGCAAGATGCGATTCGTCTTATCAACATTCGCATCAGCTTCAAACTCATGCAATTGAAGCTCAACCATAGCATGGTGCTGTAGACAGTGGCGCAGGAAGTCTAACGGCCGCGCAAAGTCGCCAGCTGCAGCTACACGCAGCGCGTAACGGTTGGGCACGGCGAGCACGCGATCGTCTGCAAAAGTACGCACACTAAGCAGCTGGTTGCCGCAGCCTTGAGGCTCCATCTCCTCAGCGGAGAGCACGACGCCCCAGTGGTTGGCGGCGTCGGGTGCCGTGCTCCTGGCGCTCAGCGGCAGGAGCGCGTTCGCGAACTCCAGGATCAGTACCACGTCACCCGCCGCCAGCCGCAACCGCAGTGAGTTGGTCGCATCCGAACTGGCAGGATGAGCAGTGGTAGTATTGTCGTCATGCTTGGAGCACAGGAAGAGGTTGTTCGGGTCCAAGCCTCCGAGCATCGAGGCCTCAGTCTGAGCCGGGGTCGTTTGAACCGCACTGGTGCTACCACGTGGACAGCGCAGATGCGTCATGCTGTAGCACTTCGTGCAGCTCTTGCAGCGTCGCATGTCCGTCTCCTGGATTCCGCACGCTGTGCACGTGTGTCTTGGACACACAAACACCGCATGAACTGTCTCCTGCTCTCCCTCTGCGTTCGGCAGACACTGCAGGTGGAAGAAGAAGCCGCAGTCAGTCACCGAGCACTTGCGCATGCCGTTGCTCTCGTGGCCCAGAAACCCGCAGCGGTGGCAGCTGTGCAGTCCACGTGTGCACTGCGCGCAACGCCAGCTCTCCGCCGCCTGCTTTTTCTCGGCGACGCTCAGCGGCTCGCCCACTGTCGGCGCTTGTAACGCGTCCACGCAATGCTGATGCGCCGCGCGGGCGCAGTTCCCTCCGCATCGCAGCAACCCGCGCCCGCCGTTGCCGCACAGGAAACACGTCGAGGGGAACAGCGTCACGCTCGGAGCAGACGCAGCAGGCGCCACCCGATGGCCGCCACGAGCGCGCTTGCCCTTCCGCGAGCTGGACACGCTGCTATCGTCGTCCACTGACCCTTCATCCTCCCCCGGCATGTCGTTGACACGCGCGCACTCGTGCTCATGGAACGAAATCTCGTGCACCAACGTTCCCGCCGCATACACGTGGTTGCAACGCGGGCAGTGCTGGAGTGGGGCCGCGGAGGACGGAGACGCCGGCGGAGACGGGGACGAAGACGTACAGGAAGCCACGTGCAGTGCGAACGCGTCCCCAGACGTGGACGGGAAGGCCGCGAAGCACACGGGGCACACGACCGCCTCGGCCATTTTCAATCTCCTTCCTTCGCGTGCCGAGCGTGCGGAATGCAGAATGAGTGCGGGGAATTGGGGGGAGCGCATGAATTGTACTGTAATGATAGCGCCATAACAGGAGGTGAACGCGTGTGATATGCTTCTATCGTTTCGTGTCGAGCATCAGAGGGCGCACTGTTCGGATCCATTTTTAAGAGAGCGCTGTATTCGAGGTAGACAGCGCACTATAACGAGCGCTGCGTCACCTTCGTGCAACGTTCCTGTATCTGTGGTTCACAATTGATACAAACGCGCCTGAGCAACATGCCGGCGGTGCCGACGACCTCGAGGGCGGCGCTATCGTGCTCGTGGCACCTGCAGCATGCCCTACGTCGTGCGCTGCAGCTCTCACTGCCGTCCTTAGATGCCCTCCTTACCAACGGCAAGCCACTGCCGCCGTCGCTAGGCGTGCGGCGCTCTGTGCAAGGTGACGCCGACTACCAGACGAGTCTGGCGCTGCAGCTCGGCAGTCGCAAGAAGGGCAAGAACAACGGGGACAGCGGCGCTCCTGCGCCAGCGCAACTGGCCCAGCAGATCGTGGACAATCTGTCCACAGACGACCAGCAAAGGCCGTTGCTGCGCGACGCGTTCGTGTCCAAAGGCGGCTTCGTGAACCTGCTGTTGCATGACGAGTGGGTGGCTCGCCAGGCCATTCACATGGCTACGCGAGGCGTCACGCCATCGGTACTCCCCCGTGAAGACCAGCGAGACATCCTGGTGGACTTTGCGGCGCCCAATCTGGGCAAGAAGCTGCATGTGGGTCATCTGCGCTCCAGTGTGTTGGGAGACACGATCTGCAATCTGCTCGAGTTCCGCGGCCACCGCGTGGCGCGTGTGAGCCACACGGGCGACGTGGGCTCGGCGCTTGCCACGCTGATTGTGGAACTCATTGAACAGCAGGTGCCGCTAGAAACGCTGTCGGACGCGCAGCTTGGCGCCTGCTACGAGGCTGGCAAGCGCAGACTCAGTGGGAAAGTCGACAGCGCCTTCAAGCGCAAAGTGGACAGGGCGGTGCTGCAACTGCAGCGACTCGGCTCCGATGCTGACAAAGACGCTGATCCCTCGACGGGGGTGGACCCGCGGGTTCGAGAAACGTGGACCCGGGCCTGCCAAGTGAGTCGCGAAGCCTACGCGCGCATCTTCGAGCGTCTGCGCGTGAATGTGGAGGAGCGGGGCGAGTCCACGTACATGCCGCTCGTATCCGATGTAGTAGCGAGACTTCAGGAGAGCGGTCAGGCCGTGCCGTCACGCGGCGCGTTGGGAGTTTTCCTGGATGGCCCCGACAAGCCGCCGATGCTGGTTCGCAAACGGGACGGTGGCTTTTTGTACGCCACAGTGGACCTGGCCTGCCTGTACTCGCGCATCCACGGATTCCCGGGCGTGGATCCTATCAAGTACGACGAGATCGTGTACGTGACTGACCAAAGCCAGCAGCTGCATTTCCAGCACCTGTTTGCAACGGCGCAGCAGGCTGGATGGACCAACCGACCGGGCAGAGATGACGTCAAGCTCACGCACGCCCCCTTTGGCCTGGTGCTGGGGCGCGACGGAGCCAAACTGAGCTCCCGCAACGGCGCCTTCGACTACCTGGAGGACCTGCTGGACGGCGCTGCTGCCGAGTGCTCGCGCTTGGCGCTGGCCTCTGCGACCACGGGATTGGTGGCGACTGAGCTCAGTCTCACGCAAGAGCAGATCGACGCGCAGAACCGCGTGGTGGGCGACGCCGCCGTGCGCTACTTTGAGCTGGCGCAGCAGCGCGAACGAAACTACAAGTTCCTCATGGACAACGTGCTGAATCTCAGGGGCAACACCGGCGTGTACCTCATGTACGCGTCTGCGAGACTGCAAGGCATCCTGCGAAAGGCCAGTGGGCTGGACAACGGCCAGGCCTCGTGGGGGGCGTTCCTCGCACCCGCAAGCGACGCTGGACCTGCCGAGGACCTGCTGGCGCTGGCTTCAGCGGATTGGCACCCGTCCGAGCGTGCCTTAGCGCTGCTTCTCGCGCAATTCGACGACGAGGTCGCTGCTACTGTGGCCCATTTGTACCCGCACTACCTGTGCGACTACCTCTTCCGGGTGGCCGGCCACTTCCACGCCTTCTACGAGAACTGCCGCGTGCTGCAAGACTCTCGACAGGACAGTCGGCTGTTGCTCTGCGCGGCCACGGACGCCGTGCTGCGCCGCGGCCTGCAGCTCGTGGGCGTCGAGGCCGTCGAGCGGATGTGACGGGGCAGCCCTGTCCGTTTTATTAGAAGACTCCTCACCGTCGAAGTTTTTTGTGTGCTGTTGAAAGCTTCCCGTAATATTACGGTTACCTTTCTGCAATATTACGGTAACCTTCTTCTTCAAAATTGATCAATACCGTAGCTTCGCGGCAGAACCAACAGTTTCCACTGTTGCCAGAGGTGAGCGGTGCACTCGGGGCCAGTCCGCCTGATTCCGGACGGGACGTTGCATGTCCTTCGAGCGACTCTGGACGAGTGTCCACCTTCTACTACAAGCCACGGGCGACGCGACGGCCGTGTGTTCCTGCTCTTCGACCTGTTGCGGAACTCCTGGTCGTCTGGAGAGACCAACGAGGTGACGGTGACTTGGGTGTCGGCTTTGCCTTCTACCGCAACCAGAAGGTAATTGGAATTCGAAAGCACCCGAAAGAGCAAGGAATTAAACGAAGGCGAATTGGCGGTCGACATGGGCGGTGATGGTCCCAGATATTGCAATCTACGGACCAACGGCGGTGCGTGGCATCGCTATCAACTAAAATGGGGGTTCTTGGGAACTGAGTACGGAAGTAGGTAGTTTAAGTCGTCGTATGTAAATCTTTATCTCACTCTCTTTATGCTTTGTTCGTTGTCTGCCTCATTGATTCTGTCTGCAGTCGCTGACTTGCATCTAGTCACTTGTCGTCTTTCTTCTTCCCCTCGCGGAGAACACGGAACGTCTCCTGGATCTCATCCGTCGTCTTGCCGGAGGTCTCCGGGAGCAGCACGAGCAGGAAGATGAAGGAGATCGTGAGCAGGACGATGAAGGGGATGTACGCGAGGTTCTCCAGCGACGTCCAGACGTACGGGTAGCCCACGCCGACGATGAGGTTGGAGGCCCAGGCGACGAAGACGCCGACTGAGGAGACGGTGGCACGCGCGTGGTCCGGAACGATGTCGGCGATGATCACGAACATGATGGGGCCGAGACTCACGCCGAACGTGGCCACGTACGTGGCGGCGAACACGACGGTGAGCGCCGACCAATCGTAGGTGAGGGAGAGCGTGATGCCGATGGCACTTACCAACATCCCGAAGACGCTCGCGAGCAGCATGGGGCGATTGCCGAAGCGGTTCGAAAACAAGCCGGACACGAGGGTGGGCACCATGTTCACGATGTCGATGACCAGTGCGCTGATCCGGGCGTCCTTCATACCGGCGCCACTCAGCAGGTTAGACGAGTAGTAGAAGATCGAGTTGATGCCCGTGATCTTCTGCATGCACGCGAGGCCGACGGCGATGATGAATTGGCGACGGAGAGGCGGCGCAATCAGATCGGCGAAGCTCACGCCCTTGCCATCGCGAACGCCGTCATGCCCCACCTCGCTCCAGCACGGATCGGCAGGGGCCTCCGTCTCCAGATCGGCTTTCCGCTTGGGTTTGATCCATTCGATCGCGGCCGGCACATTCTCCTTGCCAAACAGACGGGCGAGCACCTCCTCCGCTTCCTCACGCCGACCGTGGAGCAGCAACCACACGGGCGACTCCACCA
>MBAC02009005.1:0-13092 GCA_001712635.2 Nothophytophthora sp. Chile5
CTCGGGAAGAGCCGCTCGGCGTTGCGCAGTAGCGAGCGCACGTCACCGGCCTGTGGGAACAACTTCAGCACGCGGCGTAACGCGATTAGGAGCACGGCGCTCGCGCTCGCGCTGTCATCTTGGCGCTCGAGGCGGTACGTCTTGTCTCGCAGCTGGTCGAACAGCTCACGTTTGAGCTGCTCGCGCTCGTCCTTGCGGCGCAGCTTGAGCAGGATCTGCTGGCACGGCGTCTCCCCCACGACTGTGCCGGTTCGTTGGTTGTCGTTGCCAAGGCTGAAAGTAAACGGGTCTTCGTCTTCGTTTGTCGGCGACAGAAGGCCTTTCGCTTCCCACCGTCGCTGCAGTGGCGTGTCGTCGATGTCGAGGACGCGAAGCTGCTGCAGACGCCCGAGCTCTTGGGGCAACGCCGTCAGTGCCGTGGCGCTGGCGTCCAGCACTTGCAGCTTTGCGCAGTGCATGAGCGCACTAGGAAGCTGCGTGAGGCGCGGGTTGTTGTTCACGTAGAGCTCGCGCAGCGCCACGAGCGACCCGAGCGCGTCGGGAAGCGCTTGCGGCCCCGCCAACAAGTTGAAGCTCAAGTCGAGACGCGTCAGAGTGGTTGCGAGCTCAGTGGACGTCGTGGAGGACGAGAACGAGGCGGACGACGCGCTTGGGAAGAGCTCAGGCGGCACACGCGTGAGCTGAGACTGCGTCAGGTGCAGCAGCCCGTGCTTTTTGGCGTCTTCCACCTTGGAAGCCACGCTGCGTCGTCCCATTTGTCAGTCAATCGATGAGGAGTCCTCGGTGCAGAGCGAACAAAAGTGGAATGAACGCAGGGGCAAGAAGCGGCGCTTGAGCGTTGGATTGGCGGCGACCAGGCGCTTGGCCGTCCAGTCCGTATCCTGCTTGCTGGGCCTGTGGCATTCGAATTGTGGGAATTCTCCAAGCTCCACTAACAAGTTGACGCATGCTGGCCTACTTACTTGCGTCCATAGCGGTCTTCTTGTCCTGGATCCTGTCTGCTTGGCGCTAAATGGCAGGGTTGCGATGGATGTACGGGAGGTTGCTGGGCAGCGTCTTGATCTGCATGCGGATGCCCTGCTCCTCGTCGATGGTCACGACACGTGGAGCGTACGGGGCGCTGCCTGCCTCGGATGGCGCTGAAGCGCCCGATCCGTCGGTCAGCAGCTTGGCCTCAACACGCTTGGTGATCGCCGCCACGGATCGGACAGAGTGCACCGAGCGTATGGATTTGCACTCGGACAGAACGCTGCTCGCCACACTCATGGCGTCGTCGTCGTCGCCGTCTTTGGCGCCCGCACGGTCCCATCCGAGCCGGTCCAGATCATTCCCGTTGAGAGCGCCGCCGCCGTGGGCAATGTCTTCGAGCCGCTGTTGTTCTCGCTCGCAGCGCTTCTCCTCCGCTTCCTCGTAGTCCACGATGGACTGCACCTGGGCTAGCTGCTGCTCCACTTGGGCGACGCGCGCCTTGATTTCGACATCGTCCATGAACTGGTCGATATCCAGATTGTTGGCGAACGCGATGAGGTCGTTGGCCTCCGCGTCCTCCAGACTCTCCAGCTTCTCCTCGGCCGTGGCCTTCGTGAGCGCCCACATGGGACGGTTCAAGGCCTTCTTCTTATCCGCCGGCCCAGCCTCATCCTCTGGGGCATCCCCGTTGTTGTTGTTGCGTACCGCCTCGCGTTGCTTGGCCTCGCGCTGCGAGAACCGCTCTCGGCGCTGCTGATCGACGGCTTCGTCCTCAGCAAGCGCTGCCTGCAGCCGAGTACGCTCCTTCTGCAGATCGTACAGCCACTTCTTGTGCTTCGACAGAGCTGTGTTTTTCTTGTCGCGGCGAATCGCGTGCTACATACCAAAGCAGGCCGATAGCCACGATAGGTGAGTGAGTGATTGAGCCGCAGCTTCACGCCCACACCAACAAGCATCGTCGAAATTGGCAGATGCGGGGAGTGGGAAAGCTTACCGCGGGCTCGCTGAGGATTGGCACGTTCAGCCCCAACGGCTCGCCAGGATTCCCCGCCAGAAAAGCCGCCTTGGTGTTGTCCACCACGTTGTTGCCCGCTTTGCTGTTGACGCGGTTCTCCTTTGCCAACGCTGAACGACATCAGACATGGTGTGAGTGCTCCTTCGTCCAACTGGACGGACACGAAGCCACTCCAACGGCGGCCACTTACTGCTGGAGACCCCGTTGAACGGCCGGTTGCAGAGCATCACGCCCTTGTAGTTGCCGATGCTCACGGCCGACGCCGCCATCTCCGCCATGTTCTTCGCGAGGGTCTGCGCCTTGGACGCGGCCTGCTCCTCTTCTCTGCAAGCTGAGAGAACCCGAGTGCCCGTCCGATGGAGCAGCCCTTGGGTCTTGTCGCTGGTCATCGCCATTTATATCGCGGACCTGCGCACACTCAGCCCACTCCAAAATTAGGCACCGCTCGCCCACGCCACCCCTCGCCGGACAAGACCCGCACGCACTCGCTAACAGGCATTAAATATATTTTGAGCACGAGAGCCAGCAGCAAAAGCAGCCCGCATCGCACGCTCACTCGACCCAGCCGCTCACTTCCTTCTCGCTGTCCGCAATCTGGCTGGAATCTTCGGCGCCTCGCAGTCGCCACGTGGCTGGTACTCGAGGCAAATTAATCGGAGGGCTAGTCAGCTTCGCAAAGTCGCCGGCACGAGCGTCGGTATTTACAGTCGGATGGATGTCTATGATGTTCGCCGAGCACGACTTCGGGCCTTCAAAATGCGGCGCCCCTTGGTGTGCTGCTGTTGTGGGGCCGCGCCCATGTTGAAACCACCGTCCGCCGGAGCGCCAAACGCCCCTGCGCTAGGAGCTCCAAAGCCACCGGCCGCCGGAGCGGCGGCACTGACGCCAAAGCCCGTGCTGGGTGCACCGAACGCGGGGATCGGAGCAGCGCCAAATGCACCTGGGGTCGGGCTGGGCGTACGGAACCCAGTGCTCGGCGGACCGCTACCAAAAACCCCGCTCGCTGGCGCGCCGAATGAAGGAGCACCAAACGTAGTCGTTGGTGCGGGAAGGCTAGTGCCAAACGCGGGAGCTGCCTGGCCGCCAAATGCTGGTGCCGGAGCTGACGCACCGAAGGCCGGGGCTGCACTGAAACCAGTCGTAACAGCGCTGGAACCGAAGCCAGTCGAGGTCGCAGGCGACGCACCAAAGCCAACCGAGGTCGCAGATGACGCACCAAACCCAGTAGAAGGACCGGCCGACGCGCCAAACGCGAACGCAGGTTGGCTAGCCGCAGCGGCAGATGCGCTCATGGACGGTGCTTGACTTGTAGCGCCGAAGGCGAACGGTGGAGGAGATGGCGAAGCAGAAGTGGAAGCCGCAGACGCACCAAATGCAGTTGAGGGCGCCGCAGCCGAGGTACTCCCAAATCCACCGGTGGAAGCGCCAGATCCAAAACCAGTAGAAGGTCCTGAACCGAACGTCGTCGTCGACGATCCGAAGCCCAAGGTGGTGCTTGCTGGTGCTTGTCCGAATGCCGAAACGCCCGACGAAGAACCAAAACCAGATGATGTCGAAGGCTGGGCGGCTGACGTCGATCCGAATGTAACTGCCGTTATCGCTGGCGTTGCTGACGCTGTTGGCGGAGTCGACGCGCTGGAGTTGGGAGACGGCGTCGACGTGGAAGCTCCAAACCCGAAAGCAGCGGGGGAAGTAGCACCACCCGCACCAAATGCAGACGCCGCAGCAGCTGGCTTCGTGGCTGTCTGGCCGAAAGAAAACCCAGTAGAAGGTGTAGCAGCTGATGGGGCAGTGGGTGGCGAATTGCTCTTCGGGGCTCCAAACCCGAAGGCAGGCGGCTTGCCTCCTGCATCTTGACCAAAACCTGGGGTGGGCTTCGCCGCTGGGGTCGACGATGTGGTCGACGACGATCCAAACGTAAAACCAGTTTTCGGTGGCGTTGTCTCAGCCGGCGCGCCAAACGAAACCGCAGGCTTTGCTTGCTCAGCGCTTCCTCCGAAACCAAAAGACGGAGCAGTCTCCTTCGGCTTTTCAGCAGTCGACGCGCTTGCTGCTCCTCCGAAGGAAAACGACGGCGGCGTCGAACTGGAATCGGCTGAGAAGCCCGAAGACCATGCAGAGGAGGTATCCTTCGCAGGAATTTGCGGTGGCGTGGGCGTCGCGCCAAACGAGAATGCGGCAGTCGTCGACTCCGGCTTCGCGCTGTCCGACTTGACAAAGGATGAACCCGGACGCTTCTTGGGTCGGTCTGATTCTTCGCGGCTTGATTGAGCCGGTTCCGGAGAGGCACCAAAACTGAATCCAGTCGCAGGACTCGACATCGACGGGCCTGTGGTTGTCGTTGTTGCTCCACCAAAGCCAAACGTGGGGGTCGACTCCTTTAAAGACTCTTCCGCCTCAGGTGCCTTCCGTTTGCCCTTGCTGGTGCTCTCAACAGTGCCAGTAGCACCGAATGAGAAACCGCCCAACGCAGCTGGCTCACTCGTAGCCACTGAGGTCTGGGTGGTAGCCTTCGGCACACCAAATGAGAACGATGGTGGTGAAACAGCCTTGGTTGCTTCCTTGTCGCTCGCAGCAGGTGCACCGAAGGAAAATCCACCCGTTGGCGGATTCGGCTTCGACGTCGCAGCAGCATCAGCCTTGGCAGGTGCTGTGAAGCCGAACGAGATAGACGCGCCATTCGAAGCAACATCAGTCTTCGTGTCCGGAACAGTAGGAGTGGGGATCGCGAAGCTAAACCCGCCGGGTGCGGGTTTCTCGGCATCTTTACTCTCCACCGTGGTGGCAGGAGCGCCGAAACTAAAGCCACCCGACGTAATAGCTGGCGCCGGCTTCTCGGCATCCGTCTTCGTTTCCGACATTGGGACACCGAAACTAAACCCAGCCGACGTGATCGCCGCAGCAGGCTTCTCGGCGCCCTTCTTCGTTTTCGCCATCGGAGCTCCGAAGCTAAAGCCGCTCGACGTAATCGTTCCCGCAGGCTTCGGTGCTGCAACTGCAGCAGCTTTCGCCGGAGCTGCACCTCCAGGCTGCGCGGTCTCGCAGCATGGGCATTTCGCACTTGTCGCTTCGTTCAACACACTGCATCCAGGACACTTCCACTGCCCTGGCTTCAACTGCATGAATCGTGCCAATGGGTTGACAGCTCCGTTGGCAAGCGTAGCACCAGGCGCCGCCGGTTTCACGCTTGTCTTCTCAGTTTCCTTGGGAACGGTTGGATTCGTCAGCGCAGGTTTTTGCTTCTCAGGTTCTTTAGGCGTCGGCGCCTTGGATAACCACTCCATTCTCATCTTAGGCGAGGCCGGCATGAAATCGAACGGCGCCGCGCCTCCCTTAGCCTTGGAGGCAGTCTTCTGGCTGGACACCTTCATGGGCGGCTCGCGCATGGCAGGAGGTGGGGAAAACACAAACTGCACGCGGCCATCCTCGTCTTCAGCGCCCGTCTTCTTTGCCCTCTCGCTTTGAAGCGGGAGCGTAAATGTGAATTGGCCGATTGTCTGGACCTTCAGCTGCTCCGTCGCTACCGCCGCAGAAGTCTTCGCAGCTGCAGCGCGCGTCGTCGGCTCAGGAGCAGGAGTCATGGAGACAGCTTGCGGTGAAAAAAGCGGTGTGACACCGCCAGATGCGACAGCAAAAGCCATCGACTTCGTACTTGGCGTCTTCAATGCCGAAGTCGGCAGGGTTTTGAAGGTCGCAAACGGTGTCGGTGGGGCAACAGCTTGTGCTGACTTTTGTGGAGGCTGGGGGAAAGCCACCCGAGGCACTGTGGCCGTCGGTGGCGGCACTTCGCTGGTCTCCTCCCTCCCATTCTCGATCGTCTTCTGATCCTCCACCAGTGCCAAATGGTACTTGGCCCACGACAGCGACGTCGACGGCGTGGGCTTCCGTGCTTCCCGTTCCAACGGGTTCTGGACCTTGTTTAAAGTAGACAGAATCTTCTCCGCCACCGCCGCCGAATATGCACTCCGCGCGGCCGCATCGCGCTTGACGCCAGTCAGCAGCCGCGATGGGCGCGGCTTCCGTTCCAGTCGCTCCTCGCGCGTCAAATGTCCGCGCAGCGCGTTCCCTGAGAAGAAGACGGGGCGGTTGTCATGCGTCCTGAAGCGTTTGCCAAGCGGCACACCGCTCACCGAAGCACGCTCCATGCCAGGTCGGTTATTATCCTCCTGGACGACCAAAGCACCGTTTGTCTGGCTTGCGATGGAGCCGGGCACATAGGACGGCGTGGGTACAGCGGGGAAGCCCCAACGTTGTCGTTCCAGCCCGTCCGCCAGAGCATTCTGCGTCATAGCCAGCGCCGCGTGTGGTGTGGGCTCCACGAGATCGCGAAGCTGGTGCGCCAGTCGCTCGTACTCGTCGAAGGAGATTGTCTTTTTTTGCTTGATCACGGCCAGCGCGGACTCGGTGGGAGCCGGGGAACTCGACTTCCGTCGACGTTGTGTGGCGGAAATGCGCAGCATCTTCGATGTTTGCGATGGTCCCGGCAGGAATGCACGTTGCTCATTCCGCTTACGCTGCGGCCGCAACTGCGCCGGACTCAGCTCACCCCTCTCCACGCTCTGCTCTCTCGAAGGCGACCGCTTGTTGCGCGACTTGAATCCCGGCGAAGTGTCCTTCTTCGAGCGGCCGTTACTCGTCGGCACCTGCTCCTTCGCCTGGGGTTCGTCCTCCTCTCTGATCTGCGCGAACGAAGGCGCGGCTCGCGTGACAGGCGACGCAGGTTCATCCATGTCCTCGTCAATGTTCGTCGACGATGGCGTGGCCTCCTCCGCCGAAGTGTCCACCACCTGCTCACTGTTGTCGTTCGTCTCCACGTCCTCCGTCTCCTCCACATCCAATTCCTCCTCCTCGTCAAGCGTAGACGGCAAATCGATGCTCTGGGGATTCACGGCGTCGTACGCGCCATCCATCTCGCTCTCCACTTCGTCCACGACGTCTTCTTCATCTTCGTCTTCCTCCTCCGCCACCAGCTTCCCAACCAGCGGGATGTAGCTCACCAGCCGCGAGAATAGACCGCCACGTCGGACGTGGGCGGGCTCTCTATCGTAAAACTCGACGCTCGTGGCGTCCTCCTCATCTCCCGACGTCTTCTCACGCTTCGCATATGGCGCCGCGGCATCACGACGCTTCTTCCGCGCGTCGGCTCGGCGCGCGCCACTGGTCACCAGGGGCGACGCACTCTCCGTCAGCATCGTCTGTCTCTAAGTCTCTCGCTCTCGCGTGGCGGGGCTCAACGAACGGGCGGGAAAGGCACCTAAATGCGGTGGAGCTGGCGCTTCCTTTCTTGTCCCTTGCGCGCGGCGGCTTGGGTGGTTTCTTTTTAGCGAATGTCTTGGGATTTCTATGGGTTCCGTTGGCGCGCGCGCGCGCGCGGATGTTCTCTCTGGTTGGCCCAAGAGGCGGCCAAATTTGGCTCCGAGGTTTTTCATTGTTTTGGGCGAGGTTTTTGGATTGCACCTCGGGCCAGATCCCTTCGCAAAGTGGGAAAAACCTTGAAATGGCTGGGTCGTTTCGCGCCAAAGTGAGATGTGGGTCGGTGAGTGGGCGTCAGAGACGGTGGTTTTTGACAGCTTCTTGCGGGTTTTGGGATCATATCCTGGTTTTTGGCAATTTGGCATGGTTTTTATCGGAAATAGAAGAAATGGATCCAGACGATAGAGCGCCAGATTTCAGAAAAGTGAATGTTGTAGAAGTTAAAAATGGACACATGCCGAATTTGGTCCCTTTCGAACACGCCGCGCTACCTGAACCCAATCCAACGAAGCGTCCAGCAGACGCGTCTTATTCACTGCAACCGGGGTCATACTGAACGCAAGTATGTTGATAGCGGCGTGTCGAACCATCCAGTGCGTGTGGTGGCATCAAGCGCATGCGCCATACATGCGTTAAGCATTTTGGCGGCGACTGGCGACGTTTAACGCCTCCGTGAGAGCAGTGACGATGCGTTCCGGGTATTCTAAATGCGGATAGTGGCCACCCTCGTCCTCTTCGAAGTGTTGGGCGTGCGGCACAGCTCCTGTGAACCACTCCAGCTCCGCGTCCACGTCAGCGTAGTCTGGATCTTTACGTCCGAAGAACGCGAGCACCGGCAGGTCCGGCAACCCGCCAAGATCGCTGACAGCAGCAGCCACGGCTACTTTAGCGGCACGCATAAAGTCCCCCACATTCACGATGTTGCGCTTCCGTAGCTTCATATGCGCCTTCAATATCTCAAGCTCCGCGTCGAAATCCTCCGGTAGCTTCCCCGGAAAGAGTGACTTGTAATAGATGGCCCAGACCCATGCGCCATACCATGAGCAGAAAAGCAGGTGCGAGAGCGGTCGGAACCAGGTGTCCATTGGCGAGTCGCGCAGGATGGGTCCACAAAGCACCACCGCTCGAATTGGGAGGCTGGACGTCGCCTTTTGGGCTTTCACGGCTGCGAGCACCATAGATCCGGCACTCAGCGAATTGCCCACCAGCACGAAGCTGGTGGCCCGGTCTGCGGCATACAACTTCTCCATCAAAGTCGTAACGTCGGAGGCGACCGCTTCGGGTGAATATGCCGAGTACGTCACACCGGCTTCGTTGTTGAATGAGGTCGAATCACCGAAGCCACGCAGGTCCCCAAGTAGTACACGGAACCCCAGCTGGTCGTGGAGGAGCGGCGCAAGCAAGCGGAACTGACGCCGGGTGTCTCCGATACCGGGGAGAACAATGGCGACCGTGGTTCCAGCTGTAGCTTCCGGACGCGAGTCTTCGAAGAACACAGAACTTTCCGATGTCACGTGCAGCCAGTAGTCGGCCGAAGATGCGAACACGCGGGGAATGAGGACCTTCAGTGCGGGTGGGGCTTGAGTCAAAGCGACAGGAGAACTGGTCGAAGTCATCGCAAGCGTGTCGATGGAGAGCTTGTTGGTTTTGGTGAGGGTAGAGCGTAAGCGTAGTTTGTGGTGTGTGGTGAATTGCACAATGAACTGACAAGACCAGCGAGAAGGAAGTCGAAGCGGAAGGTGAACTTCGCCGTGAAGATGCTTTGCTCTTCATACCGCACGTTGATGGCAGTTGTGGAACGAAATGATCATTTCAGCTACCGTAACGAGATATGTTGATGGCAGTTATTTACCACAAAATCGTTGTGACCATCATTCCGGGAGGAGAATGATGGTGCAACTCCTCCCTGCCGAAGCATTTTGGAACCGGCACTGTTGCGGGAAGCGTTGTATCATGTCACGAGCATGAGCCCCGCCTTCTGTGGCCAAGGTCTTGATGCACTAACACTTTTTCATGCATGTATTCGTGGACACCCACATCCCAGGCAGGAGCGTTAGCAAGCATTTGCGCTTGTCGCTGACGCTAGGGGTCCGCTTCAGCCGCCCTGAAGGGGCGTCCAGGATTCCTCTGGGTGGGTTTTGATACTCATCGCAGTTGGATCTCTCGCAATGAGTCTCGCAGAACTACTTGGTCGCCCGCGCGTGCTGATACTGCAGCATGCGGCCTTCGTCTTGCTCGCTGTGCTGCTGTCACTCCTCCCAACTGACGCCGCCTCCGTGTCTCCATCTCAACAAGTGATGAACTCCATCGCCCGTAAGTTCCCCCCATGACTTCAACCTTCCATCTCTGTTCTCGGTACTCACGACGTTGCATTGGTTCCTGTTAGTCCGCTGGGACTTTGATGACGGCAGAAACGGCTGGGGCCAGTCGAGCTCGCTCGAGATGGGGGTAGAGGTTGACGCGGGCGACGGCCGGTTGCGTGGTGTGGTGCTGGACAGCGGCGACTCGGATCTCGCCTTCGTGGACTCGCCGGAACTGCATGTGTATGTAGGCGCGGACGAGCGCGACCACCTGGTCTTCCGCATGAAGTACCTCGGCCAATGCGACTTGGCCATGATATCATTGGAGCGAGCTCCGTCCGAGACGAACGCCTGGGCGACGACCGACCGGCGTGTGTTACACGATCCCGTGCGCATTCCCTTCGAGCTTCACACGAATGTGCTCGAACAAGACGACATCTACTACATCCCCATCTGGCAACACGTCACAGGCGTCATCCGCCGCGTACGGCTCCACCCATGTGTGTCGCGCAACGGCATCACTGGCCAAAGCTTCTCGCTGGATTGGGTGGCATTCGCCAAGGCGCCAGTCATCACGAAGGTGCGCGGGTGCATCGACAAATACTACGGCTACCAGCATTTCCCAGACAGCAGCCACAGTGACGAGGATTCGATGCTGCCACAACTCAATTGTACAGAGCTCGAGCGTTGGACCAATGGCTTCCATCACTCTTCCGCGGCGGTGTGTGCACCCATGCTACTGCCCCGAGCAGCCACATACAATTGCGCTCGAGAGGGCGGTGGACTGCTCTCCATCAGCGGGAAGCACTTTGGCACAGCAGACGCGGTCGTCACCATCGACGGCGTCGAATGCCTGGATGCTGTGCACGTTGTACCGGAGGTAGAGCTGCAGTGTCGGCTGCCTGCCGCTGCCTCGCAATGGCTTGCCAATCCGGCATACCCATCGGTAGTCCGCGTTCACAACGGGCATCTACTCCAGCTCGTCGGCGAGGCTCCCTCGCTTTCGTACGCCGCACCCGTAACTGCACCACAGATGCCGATCATCTCTAACGTGGCTGCGCACGGGCTTGATGTCAACTGGCGCGCACCGGATGACGTGTGGGAGAGCATGACTGTCACCGGCTATCTCGTGGCCTGGAAACGCTGCGCAGACGCTAGCTTCTTGGCCGAAGACGTCGTCGTGGTAGGCAACGTGACATCCACGACGATAACCGAACTGGAGAGCGCTATGAGCTACCAAGTGAAGGTCACGCCACTCACCGAGGATCAAATACGGTGGCCACTTGAGTGGCAGAATATTGACTTGTACGGGCGTCGCTCGATGCTTCCAGACGCCGTGATCGGCATTAACTCTCCACTCTCTTCCTGCGTAGAGACGCCTGCGCTAGGTACGCCGGATTCAACCGATGCTTTTCGACTTCCCTGTGTATTTCTCGAGCAAGTTGGGCTTACCTCACCTCGTGATGATCCACAGATTTCGCCTTCCCCCAATTCAACGCGCAGATGCTGATGAACCTCAGCGCACTGCCCGAGGCTGTCGCTGCACGTACATCTCCCACGCTTGGGCCCACCGGAGAAATCGGTGACCAAGGCCACTTCGGCCTCTATGTCAACGGAGACGCCCATGTACGATCAGTATCCCGTCTCCAATTTATCGTTGAGGCCTGCACCTTCTCATTTCTCTCCTGGTGACGAACCCCACAGGTTCAAAATTGCAATGCATCGACATCTTGCTGTGACGGCTTCGACACAACAGCATCGATCGGATCAGCCACTGCGACATGCTCGCATGTATGCGTCATGAGAGAGAGTCGCAGCGCTACGTACATTGACGGCGCAACTGCACGCTCACTTCCTACGAATGCCATGACCGCTGTACCCTTTCCAGCGAAGCAAGTGTTCGTCTACAATGCGTCAACGCTGGGGGGGTCAGTAGACGCCGTAGACATCACGGGAGCATGCGGCTCAGCGCTGCGACTAACGGCGTCGCAGTCATTCCTCACCGGCGCAGCGTGGTATCCGCGACAGATGAACGTGCGTGAAGGGTTCACGACAACCTTCTCGTTCCGCGCCGCCAATCCTTCAACGGTGTGCCGCGTGATGGATAGCGTGAACACGAATTGCTGGTCACGAGGCGGCGATGGATTTGCCTTTGTGGTGCAAAACGACATCCAACAGGAGCTCGCGTTGGGCTCCGGGGGCATGGCGCTCGGCTACGGTGGACTGCATAACGCGCTCGCCGTCGAATTCGATACCTGGTTCAATCCGGAGCTGCTCGACGTCTACGAAAACCACATCAGCGTACATGTGAGTGGAAGCGGTGCCGCCGTGCAGCCCAACCACACCCATTCGCTCGGCTCCACCAGCAACCTCCCAGACATGACCGAAGACATCCACACAGTGCGCATCACGTATGAGCCCAGCCTCGACGAAAGCATGTGCGTCGCTTCCTCCATGCGGTGTTATGACGATCGCCGTCACGTAGACTTCTTGGCGTGTCTGGGAGTCCTTACATTTGTTGTTGCAATTGCGCAGGCTATTCGACGGGGCGTTCACGGCGAGTACGTTGGCGGGCCACTTCTTCTCATCGGGGGCCTGGCGTTCGGGCATCGGGCTGCTGGCGATATACCTGGATGACATGGACAACCCGGCGCTGACCGTGCCACTGCGAATAGAGAACACACTCGAGCTGTATCATGGGCGAGCCTGGGTGGGCTTCACAGCCGCAACTGGCGAGAACGCATGGCAGACCCTTGACATCCTGTCGTGGGACTTCCAGTCGCTACGACGCAACATCGTCTCCATGCCGCAGCTCCAGGTATGATCGACTTGCCGCTTCCGAATGTCCCCAGCAAATCTGCTATAACCTGGGCTTTCGGTGCACTCAACTCAACTCGGCCACATGCGGTGGCGACGTACAATAGACGCTTGCCGAAACACAAGCCCGCCAGCAAAGCAGAGGAAATCGGCCCGACCCGAAACGCGGCGTTCTCAAACTTGCACTCGTGTATTCTTCCATTCTTCTTCTTTTTTTCTTGTTTTCTGCGTTCCGCTTGGTGCGTACGTAAGCCGCTTGTTTGCTCGCGAATCTAATAAGTATTGGTTCCCACTGGAAGCCAAAACAGAAAACGAGCGGCAATCAGTGTAGTCTTCATCGCGAACTACCATATCAATCCGTCCCCCATCTCCACCCGCCCCAAGGACAATTCAGCCCGCCAACAAACTCTCTTCTCAGACAGCCAATCAGACGGTCTCTCGCCTCTTTTAATACGAGATGCCGTGCTCCCGCAGCAGCTTCTCCAGTTGCGCAATTCGTGCGTTGGCGGCCTCCAGTTCGGCCTTGGCCTTGCCCTCCGGCGTGTTGTCCGCCTTGCTGCCGCCGCGAGCGAAGCGAGCCACGCGCGCCGCGATTCCCGCACCCACGGTGCTAGTCTTGGATGCCGAGCGTGCGCGCTTACCATCGTTGGTGATCTTGCCCTGCATCTCGGGACGGAGCGACATGAGTGCCGGGGAGTTGTCCGCACCGCCCAACCAGTCGTCGGCGGTCATGGAAGG